>JAHWXV010276028.1:0-15244 GCA_024586415.1 Phrixothrix hirtus | reverse complement strand
TACTTATGAGAAATTTACTGCAATAAAAACTAAAATGCATTTTTATCTAAAATTAAATATATGCAAGTGTAATTCTTTAAATACAGGCTTTTTTCTTTATAGAAAATATGAGAAATTTACTGCAATAAAAACTAAAATGCAGTTTTATCTAAAATTAAATATATGCAAGTGTAATTCTTTAAATACAGGCTTTTTTCTTTATAGAAAATGTATTGCAAAACTAAATACAATTTTATTAAAATTAGATATATGCAAGTCTAATTCTTTACAAATAGGACATTTTTATTCGTGTGAAGTTTACTCTAAAAATTAAATGCATTTTTATTCAAATTAAATGTAACATTTAAAAATTATGAGAACCGATCTTCACCGTGTAATTCAGACCGCGCCATCTTGGATTGAGGAGCGATGTTCACTGCGTATTTCAGTTCGCGCCATATTGGATCGTTACGTCATCAAAAACAATTAGCGGTGCCCCATGACTCATCGCTCTGGAACGCGGAAAATCCCATTAGCAATTCCAGGAACTATCATTAAAAAGCAATTAGCGCTGACCCTATTCTACTTACGCACTTATTTTATAAATTCTTTATAGGATTTAAAAATGGCACATACTTATGTATTGAGGCTCCTAATAAAACTCTTGTAAAATTATTATTTATTTAAAGTAAATAAAATAATTCTTGAGAGAAACCAAAGAAAATGTACCATAAAAATATAAATAGTGCTGTACATAGAAATGCAAGAACAAAATAATTCGCAATTCTTAATCCTAAACCGACTTTGTGCCCCCGAGGAATAGTATCTAAAGGGTCTTGAATAATATATACGCGTATTCCTTTTACGTGCGTAGGAAAGTATAAATTCCAGTCAAACTTTGCCATACTAAATTCAAAAGCTTTTTGATCTTCTATATTCAATTTTTCCCAAAGTTTTATTGTGTTATTATTTCTGAATGCCCATTGGTTGCAATAAAAGTACTCTAAAACTCTGAGGTAGTTTTTAATTTTCTTATACACATTCTTTAACCTATAAAAAAAGAAAACTGTAATGGTTACATTTTTTATAAAAATACTTACATCGGCTTTCTTCTTATACAAATCAAGAAAAAATCTAAAATATAACTAGGAATGGTATGTAGAATGAAGTTTTGTATCAAATACAAATGTTTGTTAGGAGTTAAGAAAAAGAAATTATGCCAAAACTGAACCGCCAATGGAATGTCTTGAAAGTGGTAAATGCATAAATCTATATATTGTCCTGCAATCATCACAAAACTGTTAAAGAGCTACGTAAAAATATATATTAAACCTACCCCAACTGATAGGATTTTGAGCGCCACTAACAACGTTATAAATTGGAATATCTGTCTCTATTTCTGTATCCTCAGAAGTTAACATATCCGGTTTAACAACTTCAGCATTTAAATTTAAGCTTCTATAGAAAAAAAATATATATAAATTTTTAATAAATAACAATAATATTGTATACTTTTGTTCAGCAATATCCCATGCAGCAGCTATGATGGTATTTACTACATAGTCAGCTGGGATAAGGTCAGCCAAATAGTTTGGTTCACATCGTAATGTATGAATTAAACCCACAACAATTCCAGCGCAAATACTAGTTGGTCCATTCTTATTATTAACCCATCCAGCCAATGGCTCCTCAACAGTTGAAATAACTAAAGTAAAAAACAAGAGTTATTATAATTTATAGCGTAAAGTAGTTCTTTTTCTTTATTCTATTTTTGACATAAACTTGTACCGGGTGATTTTTTGTATTTCTTCGATGTTAGTTCATTTACTCTGCAGTTATCTAAAAAGTAACTCTTTCGTATCGTTTATTATTAATGATGTGTTGTTTTTCACATTCCTGATCACTGTATAAAAAAACACTTTTAGACATGAATAAATAGCAGAATAATGGCGTAATTTTACTAAGCTTCCTTGTTATTTAGTTAGTTAGTTCAAGATCCGTAATGCCTAGTGAATTTTGTTATGTAACAATTTATTTATCGATTCAAGCCTATTATTATAAATAATACGTCAAATCATTTCTGCTGTTTGCCCTAAATTTTAAGTGAGTTTTAATCTTAAACAAAATCCGGAGTTAAGTAAAAGGAATGAATAGTTTATAGCAATTAATTAACAAATTTTAATTCTTCAGTGAAAAAATCATTGATTTGATCGATATGTATGATATATTGATGTCGACCTTTGGAATGCGCGTGTTTCTAATTACGGTAATTTGTGAGTTGGTTTAAATCAACAGGGGATAAAAGATAAACTACGATTAGGTAAATAAAAGCATGTTGAGTTGCAAAATAAAAATACTGGGAAGAACCCAAGGTTCTTTTCCATACACGAAAGAGGGTAATTACCTATCACGGTGTCATTTAGGGTTCTTATTAGGGAATACACCTTAAGCGTGTGGTGCTCCAGTTTTGTTAACTAGTTACGACTACAAGGCTATATTCTCGAAGTGATATAAAAATGTAAGATATGGCGCCATTATAATAAAAACAATATTATTTTGTTAAAATACATTCCTCCAAATTGCGTCGTATCAATTTTGAAGAATATCTTATTAGTTTTTATTTGACAGTAAACAACTCGTTTCAGTTTCGCTAAAATGAAAAAAGTGATTTTTGCGTTCTCATTAAACATTGTTTTCTTCGTAGAAACCTATAACTGAAACGAAATAAAAACTTGACAAACATTATCCGGACTCTGCTTCATGAATTAAAGTGATTCAAGTGTTTTAATTATTTTCGTTGTAGTTGTACGAGCGTTCGCTGCGCTTAGCGCTTTGTTAAGCCCGTTCATCAGAAATGATAACAAAAGTGTACGATGTTGTATTGGCAGAACGTCGAATTAAGGTGCGTGAAATTGTGGAGGTTTTACAGTTGTTGACTGATATAGTGGTTTCAATTTTACATGACGATTTGGATATGAAAAAGCTTTCTAAATTTTTGGATAAAGGATGCTCCATCGGCTGGTAAAAATCATGGAAACCGTTTTTTGAGATGGTTTCGGAATAGTTCTCTTAGACTATCTTCACGATGGAGAGTAATATTCATCGTTTTGGACAAGTTGAATGAGAAAATTAAAGAAAATCGCTTTCATTTGGCAGAGAGAAAAAGTTTTCCACCACAATAATGCACCACACATTATTCAGCTATTGCAACTGCAAAAAATATATGAATTGCATTTAGAAATGCTTCCACATGCCCCATATTCACCTGACTTTTCATCAAGGCATAAAATATTTTGAATATCGTTGGAATAAGTGTATTGAGTAGGAGGAGAAAGTTTGTTGAAAACGAAATGTTATTACACCGAAAAAAAATTGCTTGCTTCATTTGTACCCGACTTATAGAACTACTCTCGTTAAGTGGAATCACAATGCATGCCGAAATGCATATTTTCACAGGCGTACTCAGTTGTTTGCATAAAAAGCAACACCTTAGGTTTTTGATTTTCCAACGACGTGAAGATGTTTTAAAATGTATTTCTTGAACAATTACTCACATTTGTTAATGTCCAATTATATTTAAAATAAAAGAATTATTATTGGGTAACCATATATTTTGCTAGCAATAATAAGAGGGGTTGAAATAGGATTGAAGTAACATTCAAAATTTATTCAAATTAAACAAAATAAACATAAGCGAACAATTTACTTGATTGATTTATATAGTGAGTTCATTGATTATCGTCTGTATAAGTCCAATAAAATGTCGCTGTAGTTAAAAAGGACGAGTGTAATCATTAATAAAAGTAAAATCTCTGGGTCTGTTTTATATTATAACCAATATATATAAAGGTTAAACTAAATAGATACTAACAATTTTCAAAAATAGGCCACGTATTTTAATTATACCGTTTTGTGTGTTAATCCAGTACATCTGCTCGTATTTAAGTTTATTTTCTTAAATTTTTAGTTTAGTTAGTTAAGTATATTCATATCAAAATCTAAATATGAAATTAGAACTGCAGTCAAATGATATGTAAACGCATATTAAATTTTTAGGTTATAAATAGTAAAATAATAATTTTATAAAGTGAAAATTTTGAAAATTAAGTTAGTAAATGTATTAATTGTGTAAAGCAATAAGTATTGCCAAATTAGTTATCGATTTTGTCAATTTTCCTAAGCTGGTGTTGTTTAGATCAGAGGCGAAGCACCAAAATTAAGAAAGGAAAATGTTGACTTTGTTCTCTGATAGCGGATTCTTAACAAAATGTAATTTTGAATCAGTAGATTACAAATTTAGCACACATCTTTTTAAAATAAATCTATATCGTCTCTGATGAGTTTCGTGATGTTTGAAAAGAAACATTGCTACAAACCTACAAAACGAATTAGCACTGTAAAGATTTTAGTGTCTGTTACGAAGTTTACAGGTAATTATGGAGCAAAGCATTTCTTCTCAAGGCTGTTCGAGTTTATATCAGAGCCATCCAGATTGATTAATTGGAACTGGCTCTAATAATTGTAAGAACTAGAATTTCTGAAGATCATGACGTGTCTTTAATGCAATTTTTCCATTCACAAAAGTAACATAGATTTATCTTAACATTTATGAAATTGATTAATCACAGCAGATAATAATACAATATAACATGCAATCATTTAAATTTCTGTTCCCAGCGGGACAAAGTTTTTCTGTAGAGCGTAGCTTACCCACGCACGCCAACCAAAGGCAATACATAACCTGCAAATTATATGTCAACAAATTTGAACCAATTTATTTACAATAAATGTACGAAATGATGACCATTGCGTTTAACGTATTTGTGAACTATTCCTTTTAAATTCTCGAAAGCCCTTTTAAATTCCAGAAAACGTTCTGTAAAATATGACAAATTCAAACTGTCAATTTGACAAATAATTATTACTGCGAACGGATTGAACGAAGACATGATTTTTTTATAGCCTTTTGGGAACTGAAATTTAAATGATTGCGTGGTATAAGGCGAAGAAAAATAATGAGAAGAGGAAGTTGGTGCGATTTTTATACAATAATAAGCCCTCGTACATCAAGAATTCTGCCACACATTTTTACATGCATAGGTACAAAGTAAATATTGATGTGAACTTTTATAAACAGAAACACTACTGCCCTTGCTTGAATATGCACTTACTCTAATATTCCTGAAACTGGGTAATTTGTAAAAACTGGCCTAATACGATTTTTATTAATCACCTCAATGACCACCTTATCCGTCTTAAATTCGTGCCTCTTATTTACTCCTAATGAGATCCAGAAAAATAGAACTTGAAGATGATGAGTTGAGAATGAACATTTTTACAACGTCAATAAGGATGATAGCTTTTCCCAATGAATATATTGGATTCTTTAACTTTCAAAAGAAGTTAACCACAATATTCTGTATTTATGGTTTTTCGTTCAAAATTGGACCATGAATGTGCCAAAACCCGCCAGCCAACACTTTACCTGCTGACTTCACGGTGTTTTGGCGCGGCATTCCATGCCAAACTGGTTGCTTTCTGAGTTGGTGCATCTTTACGACAATGATTTGTTTCAGAAGATTGTTTCATGTATGACATTGTATGACATAAATTGCTTTTTTAAGTAATATGGTTTAGAAATATGTGTAATTAAGGTTCTGAGTGCAACTCTGTACTTTAAATTGAGAGAGTAATTCATAACTCAACTGTGCAACTGTAGCTATCTTTTGAAATGAAAGTTTACACTTAATGTCATTAAAATTTTTGAAGTTATGGAATGTAACATCAGTGATTATTAATTTATTCAACGATACATTTGAGTAGTGTTGCAAGAATATTTAATACTTCCTTGAAAATCATTTATGTTAATATGTCTATGATTCTAGTGAAGTCTAAATTATATTATTTTTAATGTGTTTAATTTATTCGAATTCGAGCATAGTTGTACAGATTTTATTAATCCTTGCAATAAATGGTCTCTGTAGTGACGCAAAACCTTTCCGATATTTCATTAATAAATTTTAAATGTATGAATAGAAATTATTTGAAAAAACATAAGCAAGAATTTTCAATATTAGACTACAAAAGCGGAAAAAGTATTTTATGCAAGATGTCTTATGGCCACATGAGAGGGCGGGCTAGAAGTTTTTTTGATTCACTTATACTTTTAAGTATATACTGCGCATTCATCTTTTGTACTACATTCGTTAAGTTTTTACAAATATATACATCAATAGTCGGACTAAAATTTAATACTGTTAAAATTTATCTGAAAACAACTAAAGTTGTAGAAAAACATTGACTATCCATTAAAATAATTATTTACTTAGAGAAGGTCGGACAACTGCGATCGGTAAATTAGCACTCGACGATCTTATATCATTCTCAGCTATTGATTTTGTAAATGTGCATGTATTGGGCCATTTATCAATTAACCTGCAATAATAGCTTACATCAACTGCGGTATACAATAAATGATTTTTCTATAAATACTTACATTGGTGTGATTCTATCTAGCATATTATCATTTACTGTTTCAACAATCGTCATCAGTTGGTTAGCGGTCAAAATGGAATTGTAAAACGTTTCTTTAATTTCTTGTCTTGAACAAAACGAGTAAGCGGTTGATACGTAGACGAAAGACTTAAAAAGTTTTTGTTATGTAACCTGTTAATATATTTAATATCACTTACCCACATATTCTTCATCATTTTTGATAAGTTCAAAATTTCTCTTGTTCCTCGTACATTGGTTAATGCGGCTTTTCGCAACTTTTCATCCATACGTGTAGTTGCAGCACAATGAAATACGCAGTTGACTTCATTAATAAGAGTTTCTTTACTATTATCGTCAATGCCCAAATTAGGAAGGGAACAGTCGCCAATTATCAAACACAGTTTGTATAATGCTTGTGGATGTTCACGTTTCAATTTTTCGTAAAGCTTAATTTATTAATTTGTAATTAATTGTAATCTTTTTGAAAAAATTCTACTCACAATGCTGTCAAAATATTGTTGAAAACGTTCCTGGCAATTTTGATCAGCTTTTGGCCTGATGAGAATATAAATTTTCCTTAAGTCTTTACAGGTTCTTAATAATTTTTCTATTAATAGTTGTCCTAAAAATCCTGTTCCACCAGTTACAAAAATTGTAGTTCCAGTAAAATATTCTTGAATTTTACTGGGTTCAGTTGGTAGAGTTACCATATCGGCTGCGGTAATATCCGCACCTTCTCTTTCGTCCATAAGTAATGCCATTTACCTAAGCCTCAAAGTTAGTAATGGCTTTTAAGTTCTATATAAATTAAAAACATATGTATTATTTATCAAGGCGGAAATGAAATTTACATTACAATAAGTCATAATTAAAATTAATAGTGGTATTTATGGATGATGTCATTGGCATTATGATTGTTTGTAATAAGCATAAAACTACAGGGTCGCCACAAAACACATTGATTTAATTGAATCCAGTGCAATTTTGTGTGAAAATCTTTTCCTCTTTTTCTGATTTGGTATACAGGGTGCTCTTCTACACAAACTACTCAAATGTACACAGGCAGTGATGCTTCGATAAAAGGAAGTAATTGGTATAGGACATTAGTAAGTGACCTACTATTTCAATGTTTAGAGTGATAACCTATAATGTTATAACTTAACTTGAGACGGTTATGCATAGCGAACTAGCTCGTGTTTAACGTCAATTGCGTTCTATTCAATCATGTAGTAGCTTATGACGTTGTTTCCGTTGCCCCTCTAATTAATTTTGAGTTTATTTATGTCAGTCGAGCGGTTAACTGTTCGATAAATAATTAAACAGCGAAACAACAAATTATTAATTTTATCAAAGAAATTGCATACATTTGTGCAGATAATAATCATGAGGTTACTTGAAGTTCAGGAATTCTTACCTTAGGGTTAAAAGCCTTAGTCTAACGTAAATAAATACAAATACACAAATATGTTAAAAATAACTGATTACTGTCACACATAAGAATATTCAAAAAAATATTTAGGACTATAAATGTTAAATGTAAAAATCAATTAAAAATCAAATTAAGAATTAGAATAATTAAAATACTTATTTATAAAATAATAAAAGGATTTTTAAAATATTATAGATAAAATTTGCAACCTAACTGTATCAAAAGAAAACAAGTAAATGAACTTGTTTGAATATCTTTGTGAATTTACTTTCAATAAATGAATTGACGTATTATTTATTAAGTTGTTTTGATTATTTGATCGATAATCACTAACCCTGATGCTAACCTGGACCGATTGTTGAAAGAGAACTAGCTTCTTTATGAAATTGTGTATAACAATGTAGTTAATTGTTACAGTTTGAATGACGGACCTTAGATGCAAAAACCCTTACAATTTAATTAACGAAGTTTCGGTGTCATGAAGCATAATTAATTTTACTAGTTGCACTGTCACAAGGCTAAAGCGGCATGTAAGGTACTTTGTCAGTATTAGTATCTTCGGTTTGAAGGATCAGAGCAGCTAGAGCCCCTTTGAAAGAAAAACGTGGCTTTTTTGTCATGGAAACAGTAATTATTTTTGGAAATTAAATTAATTAAAAATCTTTTTTTAGCGTCTGAATTATGTGTTTGGATAGTCAATTCTGTTTTGGCGTTTATGGTGATATTTAGAGCCTCTGATAATACCTACCATCGAATACGCATGGCCTGAATATTGTGACGTTTCTATAAGTACGCATGAACATCGCGACGTTCGTATTCGGAAGCTAGTGGCCGCAGGGTCGATTGAATGAACAGCTTGTTCTGGCAAATGAATTAAGCGAGGAAAAAGAGATTTGCGCGACCGTGTCTGTATGTGTGTTCGCCGCAAGTAATCGACAATATGATTAAAGAAGACCCCCCTTATAGACTCGGCGGTCGATAGTGGACCTCGCCGATATGGCCCTGGGATTTAGGCAAACGTATTTTCTAAACAGCATCTACAACCACCCCCACTTGCATGCTGTAAGACCATTCGTAGAGTGTAGAAGAAAAGGAGATAATTGACTTTTACCCATTGCAAGGCATTTGTTGAAGCCTGTAGTATTTACCGACCCCTCCCAGTGCTGTATCCCCTCTTCTTGGTGGGATATAGTTACTTATCACGAAAAGAAGGAAGTCCTTAGTTTTCGATATTAACAATCGAGGGTCATTGTAAGAGATATTAAAACTTCATCAGTGGATGATGGTGGTAACGACGCCATATCCACCCTTTAGGTTGATCCGTTGGGTCGTTAATCTTGGCTACGTTTAATTGGTTACCTTTGTGTACCTTAAGCTAGTTTGTATACACTTTTCATTTATTCCTATAAGAAAAGATTGTACTGAATAGTATTAGTAATATTTGTGACATTCTATTTTGAAATTAATTTGATTATATGCTTAAACGCCCTCCCAGTTAGTTGTTTTATTTTGAATATATTTAGTTGTAAGACCATTTACCTGTAAACCTTATAGAATTAGGAGCCAGCCCGAGTGGAACCTGCGTTATCTGAGGACGTAGAGTGGGGCCTGTTCCTACAAGTGGATTAGCTATTACTCGTACTTTACGGTTAAACAAACTCGAGCAACCAGTTCTGTTGCTGTTTTGGGCATATCCATTATCGCGGACAGAAGCAGTGGCGCGTCAACCGACGTGTGTAACGTGTACCCCCCCCCCCATTGAGGGTGACGGAACTGTTAACAGCCATAATGTCAATAGTTTTGACCTCACCGCAGAAGCTTAGTCGGCGCTCCGTGTTAGCGTCGGTTCCGGCGACCAACAACGTGGTACAACCTAGTACCGATTTGGACAGCGGCAACTTTTTTATTTCTTTCCCTACTCATTTGCTTGCCAATTGAATTTGGATTTTTTAAATTTTAACCAATAAATTGGTAGCATTCGTTTCTCACGTTTTGAAGCTATCGCGCAGTGGGACTTGACATTAGTAGGACATGTTTAGTCCTCGTCTTAATTGTTATATCTATTAAATTACTTTCATTTATTCAAATTTTAATCAGTTAAAATTATAAAAGTTATTATCACATTTCCAAAACCTACTAAATCTATTTAAATATTATTTCAATATGTCAAAAATTCTTTACATATCCTGATTTTAATTAAATCATGACTTTAAAAATTTTATTTTATATCTGATAATGGCATCAAACAATACCCCGAAACATGTTATATTTTCTGAATAAACAATAATTCAAATAACTTTACATCTATAATTTTATTCAGAATAAAAGGCTTTGAGCACAAACCAATCCATCGCCTTTACAGACTTCTGTTACCTATTTCCTTTGCTTTCTTAAAGGTTTTCTAAGAATTTAATTTAACACTAATTTTTATTTACCTACAATATTTTTAGGATTTTGGAATTAATATTGATTAAATTCTTAAATATCGATTTATAGATGTGCGTTAATTTATATTTAAATTAACCTTCATCCACAACATGTTTGTTACCTTTCTGATTTACGAAATTGGAGGTTTGTTTAAACCAATGGACCGCTCTTCAGATAACTTTCCTGAATCGACTTGTACTGTTATGTTAATAATAAATGATTTTTCGTTTACCTTTACGACAACCACAGGAGCTAGATAAGGTTGAGCCTAGTAAATTCTTGAATGGTTAATCGTATGCTTTTTTTAAATAATAACTTTCTTTAAAAGATTACAAAAAACTATTTTAGTTTCATCTATGGCAATCTTAAGAGTTAAGCAAAGTTGATAACGGTAAGTACTTGAATGAGTGCTACCATATTTTTCTAAATAAATAAATTTACTCAGAAATCGTAAAAAGATGCTTTTATAACGTGTACAACTATGACTAAAACAAAGCAAGTTTGAGAACAATCAGCGCACCTGGCTGCGCGCGTGTATGCAAATGCGCGTCGGGCGCTTGCATGTGAGCTTGTGCGTGTGTGCGTGCGTGAGGGCATGCGCGCGTGCGTAGGCGCACGAGTGCGTGCGTATACGCCTGCGCATGCGCATGCGTGTTTGTGTGTACATACATGGATGCGTGCGCATGTGTGTGCGTGTGTGTGTTGTATATTGTATGTGCGTGCGTGCCGGCTTGCGTGCGAGCGTGTACATGCGTATTTGCGCGTGTGCCTGTGCCTGAACACAATATTACAAAAACAAAACGCCATATATAAACAAAATTTTATATTTAAGTCTGTATCTATCCAACCAAGCGATTACAATAATTTGACTAAAATCGAATAACCGGAAGTGCCACTTTACTCTTATCATTTTTTGCTTTTTCGCGATTTTCTCGAAAACGGCTCCGACGATATTTTTTAACTTATTATATTTCTTAGCCATTTGATACCTTTTCATATAATCTAGGCAGTTTCTTAGAAAATTTTCTGTAAAACGAGTAATTGAAAATACTTATATAGTTAGCTTTGAATAAAATAATTGATACTAAAAGTCGTAGCTAAATGTAAATTTATATTTGAGGTCATAACTACCTTTATATGTAAAATCAAGCCTTTAGTTAATATGTGCAACCGTAAGTGCCATTTTATTTCTGCAATTTTTAGACATTTTCCCAATTTTTCGCTTTTCACGGTTCTTTTCGGAAACGACTAACTTTTTTTAACCTTTTAATCCTATGCACCAAGTGGGTTCTCTAATAAATTTTGGAAACGCGAGTAACCAGAAGTGCTTAAGGTATTTATTGTGAGCAACATATCTCAAAAACTAAACATCATACAATAGTGGTATTTTATACTTAAGTTTTCCACTTTTCATACGTGAGATGACAAGAATTTAGTTAAAAGGGAATGACCGGAAGTACCGCTTTATTTTTGTGATTTTTAAGTTTTTTACAATTTTCTCTAAAACGGCTGTTACAATGTTTTTAAAACTTGTAACGGCTCAAAGCGTGGTGTTTGCGTTACGGGATCAGGAAAATTAATTTATATTTTCGCTACCAGGGTTACTATCGGAGTGGGCTGATTCATTTCGCTCTGGTAGAAGGTATCGGTTGTCATTGGAGTCCTCTATTGTATAGGATCGTAGTCGGTTATCCTAAATTGGACAAAGTTATGTATTAAAATGGAGAGACCCACGAAAGTGGTCGCGACTTCTTATGTGAAATGATCTTTTCACAATCGTATATTTAATAATTAAGCTCGGCGGAAATAACAAGATGGATAAAACCTTCAAAAGTAATTTAATTCATAATAACGGAAATAATAACTCAAATTAATAATTTTAGATATATTGTACATATTTACAAGACCGGATAATTAACAGTTATAAATAAAAACAATTGTGTTACGTTAGGATCGAAAGTTTTGAAAGTAAAATAAGGCGTTCGCGGTATTAAGTTAATTTTGTTAGACGTGGAGCATCGCTTTGTATCGTTTGCAAGGAAGCGCAACCGTCGGGTAGAATTTTATGTTCGCCTGTTACTTGCGAAGTTCTATTAAACAAGTTCAGTATCTTTCCAGGTGTGAAAGGTGTCACGTAGCTTGCGGACCTGTCCTTTCGTAAAATTACTTAGACGATTCATGCGGTAGTCCCTTGCTTTACTCGTGACGGATGCCACACAGGGTTGCTGGCGTGAAACAGGCTCTCGCTACATAGACAATTCTGAGATGTTTGACGACGGCGTCTGCATGGGCTCTAGTGACGCTTCCACGTTCACTATGGAAACATAAGATGCACATGTATTTGTAGCAAATTGGATTTTGCGTCGCTTTTTTACATTAACATATTTCGCTGGAAATGTTACACTTCCACGACGTCGACTGAAACCGTAAAATTCTGGGTTGATGAGGATGGTGACGGTGGTGGCTGCTGCTGGTGGCGGCGGTGGTTGCTGTTTAGTTCCATGTTGTAATAAGCTGCTGGTAATTGATGAATTTCTCGTCTTGTTGCAGTCTTTGTAACTTAGCTTTTGTGACAGAGATTTTGTGCGCAGTCAATGTTTTTAGAAGGGTCTTGTGGGTCTTTCCTTTTGCTTTTTGTTTCGGAGTTAGCGGCGGTGCTGGATACGATGCACGAGATTCTCCAAACAGCTTTTGGAAAAGTTCCTGCAACTCTTTGCTGGGGGGCGGTTTATTGGCAATGGCTTCAATGGCCTGATTAATTTCCATTGCAGCTTGGTCTGTTGCTGGTACGGTTGGGGTGGCGGGATATTGAAATGTTGGAATGCCTAATGATCTTTGCCGGTTTCTTCCATGAGGAGGACATCTTCGTTGATGGCGGTCAGGTTGAGTGGCCGCGGTTAGATGGGCAGTATGATCGGTGACTGACCCAGAATGCAGCTGAATGCTTCTGCCAGGTCTTCGGTGGTGGCGATTTTTGATTTCCACGACTGTTTGATGGTGATCTGGCAGTCGATTTCCGGGGGTGGCCTCCAAGGTATTAGAACCTGGAACAAGCCATTAATTGAGGCTGGGAGAGTTAGGATGTGGGAAACATCAGGCATGTCTAGGGGTTTATACTTTCTGTTTTGAGGTTTGGGAGCCATTTTATTTATGTATAATTTGACTAACAATGACAATTTTGTGGTTTTACCTGCCTTTAAAAGTGTTGTTAATATCGGTCGTCGGTGCTAGTTCTCCGTATTCTTTCGCTAGCTTGATATCTTTTATGTACACGGGTCCGATTACTTTGTTACCGTTAATATTCTTTAATTTCACTATATTTTTTGATACAATTTCGGGGATATTGTACGGCCGGAGAAGTTTGGACATAATTTCGCGGAACGGCCTAATTTGGCATCGGATAACGGTCTTTCGCGTCGATAGGCGACGTCTCCTATTTATGGGTCGATGCTGCGTCTTCTCAGGTTGTAATGGCGGCGTTGTTATATGCATGATTTTGCTAAATTAGACTTGGCTAATTCTTGGATATCTTTCAGGTATTTTAATTGATTTGTGTACTCTTGAGTACTCGGTGAGGGCGGTTTAAGTTTCCAGGGCGGTCGGTTTATGATCTTAAGGTGAGGGGTTGTTGTAATTCTCTCCCGAATCTCAGTAATGCGGATGTGAAGCCAGTTGAGTCGTGTTTGGGGGTATTCAAAGGGAAGCAGATTTCTGGTATATGTTTGTCCCAGTCTTTGTGTTTATTCTTTGCCAGTTGTGCAATCATAGTTCCAATGACACGGTTAATTCTTTCTACTGAATTTGCATGCGGCATGTACGGGGTTGTTAACTTATGTGTTATTCCAAAGGTTTCGGCGGTGTCGCGGAAAATTTTATTTACATATTGTGGACCGTTATCCGAAATTATTTGTTTTGGCGTAGCAAACTGGTAGATTATTCTTGCTTTTAGTGCGTCGGTTACGGTTTTAGCTGTTGCGGTTCTTAACAGTTGGGTTTAGACCCATTTTGTAAATGTATCTTGAAATCCGCGAGGTATTGATTTCCTTTCGATGATCTGGTTACCGGTCCTATTAAATCTGTACTGATTGCATGCCATAGGTCCGTTAATTTTTATATATCCCATTTTTCCAGCCGATTTAAGTTGTGACGGTTTATACTTTTGGCAGCTTTGACATTGTTGTACGTAACGTCTTATGTCTTTTTGCGTTTGTGGCTAGTAGTAATTTAATTGTACGCGATTAATTGTTTTATTTGTACCTAAATGACCTGCGCTCGGTGTGTTATGGTTTTCGGTTATTACTATTTTTCTTAGGTACGCATAATTTTCAATTTGGTTGCGTTTTATCCGTTTCTTCGGTTGCGGTCGGGACGTTTCTATAAATATTTTCATTATCAATCTTGTAGTATTCATATTTATCAGGGTGTTTTAATATTGCTGCGTTGAGCGTTTCAATCCACTGGCATTTCTGTGGGGTGGCGGTTTTAATTGCGGCGGTTTCGGTGATTGGGTTTCGTGACAACGCTTCGGCTTCTTTGTTGAGTGAACCTTGCCGGTATTGACGTATGAAGCTGTGTTGCTGTAGTTCTATTAACCATCTAGCGGCTCTTGCTGTTGGATTAGGTTTGTCTTTAAGCCATTGTAATAATCGGTGGTCGGTAATAACGAGGAAATTATATCCCCCGATTAAAATCTTAAATCTTCTTATTGCAAATAAGATTGCCAATGTTTCCTTTTCTAGGATTGTAATGTTACATCATTACATGTATATTTGTATATACATTAGTAATTTAATTGCTTTCAGTTTATTTAATTTAACATTTAAATTTCATCATATATTCATTTATATTTGGTTGTGGTATTTTTCAGAAACGTGGTAACGTTCATTTTCAAAAATAAAAGTGACAACGTTGTGA
>JAHWXV010276014.1:0-22104 GCA_024586415.1 Phrixothrix hirtus | reverse complement strand
TGCCTTTAAATAGGAAAGATTTTAGTGTGATGCTTTGCCAATTTACGTTTCCTATTTTTTGTGTATCAACTATATTTATTTAATTCAACATCTTTAGAGCGCCCAACAAAAAACAGAAATCGTATAAAAACTACCTGGTTCTCATGCCCTTGAGTCTCAATTAGCCACCACATAACTTTTATAGCAGCAAAGCATTTTAATACTACCTTTACTATCATCGTTTTGAATATCTTACAGGTAGGGTATGAACTACATTCCGTTGATTTTAAATAAAGTAAAACATTTATTCTATAAGAAGTAACTTTTTATATAAGTTTTCCTTTTATATTAAACTTACCTGTTTAATAACTTTTCCTACTAAGATTGATTAAAATATAATTATTAATATAAATAATACAAATTTTAATTTTTATTTCTCTTAATTACCGAAATTTAAATCTCTCCCTCATGTTATTTTTATTAAATCCGAAAGATTACATTGGCGTTCAACTTATATTGTTTTTCAATTAATAAGGTTTGCATATTCTTTTAAGAAGGATTACAAGCTTTATCATAGAGAAGTATGACACAATTTGTTACCTACCCGGGACATTTATTCTTGATGCTGACCCGCTCAGCGTTAGGTTGACACCAGGTATTTTAAAATCTAATGGCAGTATAATCAAATCATCAAAACATACCTTTCCTGCCGAAGACTTGGGTCGAAATATTTTTGCCTTAGTAAAATGTGCATGCTTCCACTATATACCCTGATGTTTGGATTCTGGTTGTGATAACACCAAGACTAATCACCGGAAACAATTTGGTGTATTAAGACATTATTTTGTTGCAATGGTAAGGTCGAACGCAAATTTTTCTACTCATCAGGAAGCAGTCGTGAAATCCATTTAGTAGGAGCTTCTCGATAGTAACATTACGAATTATGGAATGAATAGTTCCCACGATATTTCTCAGTACTATAACTCCTATGGGCCTATTTGTACCTAAAGCATTTTTCAGTTGTCCTACATTTTTATCTGATGCTATAACGCGTGCAGTTTTGGCATTGCGTAAATATTTAGTGGCTTCTATACCTATGAGAAATTTATTACATCATTCAACCTCTGTCATGATAATAACTAAAGTCGCTATGTACAGCTGGTATACATTTCCAATGGCTAACGCCTGTCAGTGGCCAAAACTCGAATTCCGCACGCCGATTATCTTTGGATGGATTTTTCTATCATACATGCTATTGTTCACCGCAGTCACAAGGTTTAGAAAAGAACAAACTGCAAATATTTTCGACATGTGCGGTACCAGTACTTAAACAGACGAAAAGTCACAAAATAGTATATTACAGCTCAACTTTTATATTTTATTTAGAGACTAGGTTTTGGTTTACACGGGCGGAAAGTCTGTGGAACGTATAGTATGCATGCAACGTCATCTTCTGGTTAGTTATTAAAATTTACTTAAATACCCAACATAAATGTTTTATTTCGGATATTTCACAATATGTGCCTTGAAGTCGCTGGCACAGGTGGTTTTTGTGTTTTTGTGGCTGTAGTTAGAATGTTGAAATTCAGCCGAACCAAAAGGTATTACAACGCCCAATAGTGTTTTTACGTGCTACAATTTCATTTGTGTATCCACAAATAAGGCATTTTTTAAAATTTTCATTCATCTGAACAATTACCAAAGTTGGTTGGTTTTGAACCCGCATTATTTTGGTTTAGAGAAAAACGTGCTGCACCACCAAGGCCGGCAAAAACTTAGTTTTTAATTAATTTCCAAGCCGATCTTTCTATTAATATCAGCAACGCTATTGCTTACGTATGCCATTCATTAGACAAAAATTAATCGTGGGTTGAAGTCCATTTAAAAACGTTTGATACATCATCCAGGTAGCCAACTTGCTTTTAAAATTTATTATTTCTCTGATTTATTTAACCAGGAGTCGTTCTGAATTTCCCGCTTTTTGTTTAAAAAGTTCCTTTTGCCCAATAGGACATTAATCTGCCCCCCATTTTTACTTTTTCTTACGCTATATGAAATATAGGTAAAAGAAAAAATATTGTTTTTATCCAAAATACATGTTTTCGAGTCTCCTTAATCCAAAAATGATGATTTTAGAAACTGGCCTGTGTATGTCTCTAGCTGTGAACAGGATATCCCGAAAACGAAAAGGCGTAGATCAAAGAAATTTTATATTTAAGTTTGTAACCATCAGAACACGTAACTGCAATAGTTTTATTAAAGTTGGATACCTGAAAGTGTCATCTTATACTTGTCATTTTTTGGTTTTTTGCAATTTTCTCAAAATCCGGCTCTAACCATGTTTTCTAAACTTGCCGGGTTTCTTTTATGCGAACTAATCAATTTATCTAAGAAAATTCGATGAAAGGAGTTATCAGGGAAGATTTTGGCGTGTTGAGTTGCTTTCAGGGGCGACCGTCGCAATTATCATTCCCAAAACAAATTAAATAATATTTTAATCATTTGTGGAAATTATTTGGATGTTTATAATACACAAGAAAAATATTAGGCAAGGACAGAAACAGGACTCATAACGTGTCACTTAAATTTAAGCAAAATTAGTATTAACATTAGTAATGCGAATTTTTGGTTGTATTAACGTTACAATTGTAACGGTTTAAACATAAACAGCTAACTTAATTAAATAAAATAATTTAAAACATGTGTAATTGGTTAGGCACCAAAATCAATAACAACCGAATCAATTTTTGACGTAACTTTTAATGTACACTTGTATAGAATATATCCCCTTTTGACCCTTTTCTCATTTAAGCATATTATTAGTTATTCATTCCACATGTTTTTTTAGTTTATATTATCGTCGGTCTAATCCCATGCTTGCGTCAGTGCTTGTCAGGTATTAAATTACTAATGCAAAGTAACATAAAGTTTTGACATTATAAAAATTGCGTATTACCAGGTAATGAGAGAAGCTGAATCGTAGTGAGATAAAATATTACAAGCATGAGAATAGTCTAAATTGTTTACGCACAGAAAGCAGGCATGACTGTCAGAACGAATAAAATACACTTTGATATTTAGGTATACTTATTAAATTACAGTTTAATATTTGCAGAAAGCATACTTGTACTGCTAAATTTAATGGTGTAGGATTTTACTTTTATATTTCTCCATTGTTTTTGGGGAACTTGATTTGTTTTTAGTTTATAACTGTTGGTAAAATTTCTTTGCCAACATTTAAGTACAAGATGGTTTTATGTAATCCTTTCTAACATTTTCTGCCTATCTTAATTTTCCTTGTCTTAATTTAATTATGTGATGCTTTTGGGTTAATTATTTTTGTAGTTACGGTTTTCTTACTATCTCGGCATTTCTGAATAACTCAGTAAACGAATTCGCGTCCTAATTTGCATTTTTCACTTTTGTTTTGTAA
The DNA here is from genome assembly GCA_024586415.1 of Phrixothrix hirtus. Classification (NCBI taxonomy): domain Eukaryota; kingdom Metazoa; phylum Arthropoda; class Insecta; order Coleoptera; family Phengodidae; genus Phrixothrix; species Phrixothrix hirtus. The sequence goes on along the minus strand of JAHWXV010276014.1, from coordinate 18,692 downwards.
TTACTTTTTCGCCGTGTACGAGGGTTAAAAATTTAATTTATTTAATTTATTTATCATCGACATAGAATGCATATGTACATGTTTCTAAGTTTTAGTGCCTTGGACATCTGCACCAGCGTAGTGTAAAACTGGCTGTCAGCGATGTGGAAAGTTGTAGAATTTCGTTGGCAGCGCCACCTCCGTTTATGGTATGAATAAAGGGGTTTACTGGCTAAACAATCCCTGGAACAATACTGAAGCTATACCATGTTCTTTTATTTTTGGAACCAAGTGGAAGCCGTAGTGGCATAAGTCCTGGTAAAACACTTCCCAGACTCAAAAATTGAACAAATCAGTCAGTTATCATTTAAAACGTTGGATGGATTCTCCAGATAGTGTGACCACCTTTTCCTCAAAACTGGTTGCAAATTGTGTTTCTAAAATGAACACTAACGTTGTGGGACACGATATATGCTAGGATAGAACCACCACAGTCGTATACACCATCATAATTCTGATGTACTTTTGAGCTTCACGTGATCTATAATGACGCCACTCGTCCGCTTGCCATTTAAGTATTCTCATCCAGCATTATGATACGGCGTAAAAAAAGGCATTGCTCCGAGCTCCAAATGTGTACGAGCAGAGTCGTATCTGCATTTCAGTCAAAACATGCAGCACCCAGCTTGATGCAATTTTTCACATTTCCTGCCATTCTTTTAGAACATGGGCCCATTCATAAGCGCTAATCCTGCATCTAGGTCTGCGTCAGTTATACTAGGATGATCTGAGTGAGCAACATCTGTCATCTTACCATTCCTTGATAATGACGTACAAGACTTATAAGCTAGGGTAGATTCCCAGCAACCTTATAGGACTCCTCAGGGGAAATGTCGTGTTATATGACTTCTGACACATTTAACCTTTATCCAACTTCGCTGCTTGTCTTTCGTAAGAAACCGTGCACTCATAGCAAACTAGCTTTCGTCACCATAATACACATGGAGTGGGAGGGTAGTGTGACGTTTCAATTTTCTACGAAAAGTGCACCGGAAAAAATGAATTTATATTCTGCAATGGGGTTGCTTAATCGTGGTGGCTGGGTTCTTGGACGGCTTTCAATGTGTCTTGAGCGACTTAGGTGGTATCGTTTACCTGGTTTTGCTTTAGGTATACCTGTGGAACAATTATTTATAGGATAACGTCATTTGTCAAAATGATGTTTCTTCGACTTCGGTTACGAAACGAATTTAGGTGATATGTTTTTAACCATCGTTTTGATTTCCGCCGGTATTAAAAAGAATGGTATGATTTATAAAACAGTTTATTTACATAAAACAAATGAAAATCAAAATAGTATTCTGGCAGTGTAACAAATAAAAGAGATTATTTATAATCAATTATGGTTACACGAAAAGGCAATCTTTGTGTGTGTTCTATACGGCGGTTAGTTTAGTATCGTCGCGACAGCGTTGCAACAAATTGACGCGACGTGTTCTGTCTTCGCTGATTTCTGCTTTCCTGTTATATTTGATCGCGAAAGCTGGCAGTAGACCTCGAGATCTAGGCACAGGTGCGTTCCCTGCGGCAGTCTTCGAGTAAGTAATTTATATAGACAGTAATCGGGGACGGATCTTCGGTATGACGGTGCTAAAGTGTACTCGCGACCTCTCTTGCCGCACAGTACAGCTAAATGTTGCAGCGTCTGGCGTTGTTTGCATGTTGTTATAGAGAAACTCGCCTGTAGACGATAAGACGTTGTCGGTGGCAGGTAATCTCGTAACAGCGTAGTTGTGACTCCGCTATCAGTACATTTCGACGCTGAGTGACTCTTGGAGTTGGGCGTAAACTTTTATCGAGCAACTTGTTTGTGGCCGACTCAAGATCGGCTAAGTTACATGTTTAGTTAGAATAACGCCGGGGACGCTCGGCCACGAGGACTCCTGCCCTTGCAGGGCAACTCAGAACGGTACTAAGGTCTACAATCTGGATATATGTAATTAGATCTCTGATTTATGGCGCTTTTTGACGGATTTTTCGTTTAAACGGTACTCAGGATTTTTGCAACTTCGGCTAGTCAATAAGTCCTCACGTAAAGATCGATGAAAAATTTAATTATAAAATAGCTTGACTTTACAAAAAAGCTTTTACGATCTAGCGTGCTTATGCGCGGAGCAATATCCCGCATCGAGTTTCACACAATGACTGTCTTTTGCTTCGCAAAAGCATTTTATTTATTATTAAATCCATATTTTCATTTTTTATTCGGTGAATATGAACTTCCACAGTTTTCCCTGACTGCTATCAAATCAATTCGGATTACAATATATTTGCTTTAAACAAATTATTGCATGGCATGACGCAATGTTACGTAATTCTATTTAATTACTTTTTCTAATTAATTAATATTTAAATTATCTGAGATTGTTGCTATGTTAATTATTTCGGTTATCATTACAATCTAGATTATTTTTGGATGGTAAACGGTGATTTATTTCTTGTGTTATGTTACGCAATTTTGTCTAATTAACTTATAGCTTATTTTATATAAGATTTTATTGGTTTATCGACTCAGTCTAGAGGAGCTGTCGATGGATCAATTATTATTTAAACAATTCTTTTGTCTGAAATAAATTAAAGCTATGCACTCCTGCACGGTATTCATTTGACACCCTCTTAAAGTTTGTTTTGTCTTTATTCAAGTCTTAATTATTACACTTACGGAGGCACTAATGTTGCGAATACCCGTCAATTCTCGGAATTCAATTAGATCGAGTTTCGTGATATTATTTTACTACGTCACAATAGTATTTATTATCTCCGAAGAAGGTATAGTGTACAAGTAACTAAGACTTTTCGTCAGCCAAGAATGGAAAGTAAGAATAGATAAAGGCTAAGATGACTTTAGTAGGACAGTGGAAGGTGCTCACTTAATAGGAGATACCTCTTAGAAAGTCATTCGAAATCTGAATTCCAGTAGGCAGCCTAGAGGATTGATCCCAGGACTTCTCAAGTGTTACACCACCCTAGCTCAGTTAAGCTCTGTATTAGGGTAGATATGTCATAACCAGTATTCTCTGATTTCATTGCGTGACATCTCTACAGCAGTATTGGCATTATTAAGATTTCAATCCTCATATTAAGTAAATGACGTATTTAAGATACTGATAAACATAAACGTGTCACTTTTGTACGAGATTTACCAAAAGATAATGGTATTGACTATGTTTTTTTTACAGGTAGCTATGGTAACACTGTATAGGTATTTGTAAACGTCGTACATCGAAGAGTCCGAATTTGCAGTTAGACCGTGGCGGGGTCTCAGTCTTCAGCAATCCGCCACAGCGTATGGAAGTGTGGTTAAATTTTGCACTAAGCCTGGATAAAGCGCTAATAAAATTCTGAAAATGTTATGGCGATTAGCGGTGCTGCAATACTCTAGTTGTGCAATTACGTTAAGAATGGAGAGATCGTCCACGGCGGTTATCAATGTCAATATTGTCAAGATTAATGAACTATTGCGAAAAGACAGAAGAGTGACGCTATGTGCATAATCGCTTTTATTTAACATGTAGTTTGACAAAGAAATTGCAAGTGCGTCGCGCGAGTGCTAGACAGTATCCAGAAATCTCACAGTAGGACGGTGCAGGAACAATGTTTAAATTTCTGATAGGTTTCTTCACTTTATAATTTCAATTGTGACGTATACAATTCGTCATTATGACTAAGATCAAAATTTCAGTTGAGTGTAAGAAACACGTCGACTCGCTATCGTCAAAAAAATTCCGCGTGTATTCCTCCTAGGCTTCCCCTGCGTTTTTAGCGGACAGACAGTAAATTTGCATGGAGTCACGAGAAAGAAGTAGTGATTTTCGGGCGCACTTATTGCTGCTGTTTTGGTAACACTGATTAAAATCAGCGTGACTTTTTTGGGACACCGTATAGCAAGAGTTTGCACAGTACGGTTTGCGGTAAAATCCAACGCCGAAAAAAAAACTGCGAGGAAATCGGATGAGGAAGTGTAAGATAGGATCGCTGCAACGCGTTACATGTGTTTAAATCATTTTTAAAATTTTGTAAACATGTAAAAAGAAAAATGTTCACAACCTAAATAAAAAAAGTTTCATTACCTTTCAATCAGCACTCGTGCTATTATAAAGTTCGGGTTTGACATGCCACAAATTGATGATAACCTATGTTTAGGCTATGCAAATTTACAATTATGTAGGACGCAACTATAATGATTAAATGAGTTTGAGAACTACTTTAATGAAGTCATACCGCAATACGTGATGAGAAGGAATATATTAAGCTAGTTTTGTTCTCTAAGTTACATATCAATAACTAGTATAATTTAATACTCCAAGTATATGAACTTGTGAAAACAACGGTGACATATCTTACTAGAGTCCAAAGCACATTTTCCAATCAAATCAATGAGTTGATGTTATAAAAAGTTTTTCGCAAAATGCTACATTTTTAATAAAAGCGAATCCTTCAAAGGTATTAGTAAATTGAAGATTCTATTTATATTACAAAGAAAAACGGTGACTAGCCAACTTTATAGAAAGAAATGTAAGTTTCTGCATTGGAAAGATCTAATCACTAGAATAATCTATTCAAATAAGATTTGTAGAGGGCGTGTTTTATAAAGAAATGAAAGCACCGATATAAAAAGTGTTTACTACTTATCTGAAAGAATTTAGTTCTTTTAAGATAAGTTTTATTTAAATTCTGTGTAATATTAGAGTTGTTTAGAATTCAATTTATGCTACATAGCTATGAATATGAAGAGCGAGAAAACACTGTTTTCAGTGCACTTTATTCGCTTACATTTGATATTCGCTAACTCACCAACGCTGTTTCCTTATTGCATAATTTCATTTAACCTACTTTTGCAATATATAGAAAAGTTGTTGGAAATAACTTCATAATAGTTTTAATGTATAATGTTAAAATTAAACGCAGGGATCTTTTGTCTTTTATTTACTAACTGTCTAGAAGGGTAGACAATTAACGCCTCTAAATGTCATATCCAACGAAATAGAAAAACTAGAAGAAGATCATCGCCTTCGCCTTCTTAAAAGAATACCTTTCTAACGAAAATAAGGTTTTTATCGAATTCGCCAGTTTCCATTGTATATGGTGCATTTTGGATACTGAGGGGTTTTTCTATTTAATTTAATCAAGTTCAGGTTGTAATTTAGACTTATTTAGATCTGTCAAGATTGGAATTGTTATGCAAATTAATCGTAGATTCTACGCCTAGTTATACAAACAACGTTGCTTGTTTCAATATGTATAATTATTCCAAATTAATCTTTAGTGGTTTAGGAGAATAAACAATACTAGTATCTTATAATAACGTACAAGTGTGTATATGTTTCAGTAAATGATCATTCCTGTCGATCAAAAACGGGAAGTAACAATAGGAGGAGATGTGGATGGGTTTCAAAGCGCGAATTAGGAATTAGTGGTATATACTGCCCCAACATTTATTAATAAGATATCTCCATGATTCCAGAGAATCATCTCAAATCTAAATCAGAGCAGGCTGTTTAGAGTCTCATGCTATGTTTGTCTTTTTTGGATACCCTGTATATGTAATTTTTCAGAGTTAATTATTGAATGTTACGTTTTGAATCAATTTATATTTCCCAGTTTGTTTTTATTTTAGAATTCATCTTCTTAGATTGTTGATGTATTGAAAACCAAGTTAATAATTTAAACAATAAAAACGTCCGCTATTTCAAATAAATGTTGCATTGATTAAATTAGAGCAAATGTTTCATTGTAATTTAATATCTAATGTTCACGGCGCCAATGATGTTATTTTAAAATGAACGCTATTTTCTTCCAACTTTCTCATACATTAAGCCTTTATGATTCTTCAAGGTCCGTTAAATTAACTTAGCCTTAGTTTACGTCAAAGTCTCGGTACTAATCTAGTCGCAAATTTATACAAACATTTGTGCATGAGTCTCCTGGTGGTAGTCAAACAGCAAGAGCCGTTTTACGTTTGAAAACATCCTCGCAAAAAATAGCGACTTCGACAGACAAACGGCATTTGATTGAATGAATTGAGTTAAAGTGAAATCCAGTGTAGACTGTCATTTTGAGTATCCTGCAAGCAGATATTTGTACCATACAAACGAAGCTCGACGATGTTGTTATCTCTCCATTTGAATAGCATGTGATAAAGAAACGTTCAACAAGTTGCGCCCAATCCGAAATACTAACCATGTTTTCATCACATTTATCTGCTGTGTTAATCTCTCGGAATATTCAAATTCGTTTATTTGAAAGGTTGTTTGGTTATTAAAATTTGGGAATCGCTATTGCTTGTATTTTTTAAGATGTATAGAAGAGCACGGTTAGCCTTCACCGGAAGAATTCCGCCTCGCAGCATAATAAAAAAGATGACTGCTTGGCGCTAGTGCTGCGGAGGCTAGGGGGTGGGGTGTAGCTACATGTAAAGTGGCAGTAGTAACCACGAATGAAGCTTCGCTTCCCAAATCACTGAAAAAAATCAAAATCGCTGCTGACGAGTACCAATGAGTGCGAAACTGGTAGGAGATCAACGATATAAGTAACCTAAATGCATAAGAAAAGAAATGGGCACCACACACTTGTAATTGAAAAACGCTTGTGTAAATTTAGGTGCACAAGGGTGAAAACATCGTAGATTGATTTGGTGATAAGATGTTGACAATGCTGAACATTAAACTTACCTCAACGAAATCAAAAATATTCTGCCTCTCACGCATAAGGCTTCGCAGAAAATCTGAATGAAAAGTAAACGTAATCGACCTGGAAAGAATTATTTTGATTCCTACTACTTCAAACAACTTCCAATATTAAACAGTTCGAATTAATCATTCGTTTAAATATATAAAATAAAATTCAGCAAAACTTTTTAAAACTTCATGTATAAATAAATTTAACCAGCACAAATTAAAGTTAATAAAACGTTTTGAAAACTTTAGGTTAGACAAAACACACCTGTGCGGTAAAGCTATAAAACGATAAGAGATTATCGCACATAAATTCAACACAAAACAACTTCTGAAGCATAAAATAGAAAAAGAAATGAGTTTGTCAAAAAATCAAGGTGTCCGTAAATCTAATTACTGAAAAATTAGTATGTAATAAAATCAAACGCTAAAGCCAAAGTTCTACAAAGAAATAAATAAATAAGCGAGGTATTCTGATTATTTCGAACGTCGCTGCAGCGAAGGACGGTTTTTTAATAAAGTAAAACAATGCTTAATTGCACACATGATTAGTTAAATTTTGTATGTTCAAGAACGCCTTTACAGAAGTTATGAATTTAAAAATATAATAAACTGACATCAAAATTTAATAACAAGCAAATCATAAATATTCTAAAGTAATTTGACAAGAAAGAAATCGTAGTATGAGGGTTCTTAAATCGCCGCGGCGATCCAGGTCCAGAATGCAATCAAAATCTCGCCATCTTCGGCGTGCATTGACAGACAAAAATGCAATAAAATTGACCAGAATGTTGAAGTTCGCAGGAAACAGGCAGTAGCCTCAAAAATAGAAGATTTCCTTAATCTAAGATGCTGCCGTACGAGAATTCCCCAACCAGACTGCTTGTTGCCGCACTGGGTCCACAGGAAGATAGAATATAGGGTTGTCCCGCTATGGAGAGACGTGCAAGTTGACCAATGTAAAGGAACCCTCCAAAACACAGCATCGGATTTAATAAAGTAATTGTCGGCGGTCCTAAACTCATGCCGTCAACTCTTCGAATGTTTCGGGGTATCTTGAACCCCATATATAAAACACTGCAAAAAAAGGAAACCAATCAACCAAGATCGTACACAAAACGAACGATGCCTACTCACCCTAAACATGTAGGGGTTTTATTCAACAAAGAATATAAAAGTGATGCAAAAATAAGTCGGAGCGAAGATCTAACGTGTATCTTCTTTGACAAACCGATACAAAAGACATAGATATCGCACTTTAACGCGGCCAGACAGATAACTATGCCCGTAAATTAATATTTATAGAGAATGAGCTCAGGTAACACAAATTACATTGAAATTGTAGAAATCGTAAAAAATATAAACTTTATTTAGCTAAGTTAAAATTTAATTCGAAACCAAGAGTGTGAAATCGAGTAACGGGATTAGTTGGCTAAAAAATTAAATAAATGATATCCAAATATTCAAAACGTCTAAAAGAAAAGCTATTGCCTACTTGTATGGTGGTGTAAGCAAAATAAACATTCTACGTAGATTTAAATTTGTAATAGAGCTTGGCGCATCTTTGTATAACTCATTGACCAATCGATAGTTTGTATGGAACAGTAACAATTTGGAACTTTGTTTTTGAATTGATGTAAATGAATACATTCAATTCGATTTGTAATAAACTAAGTTTGATTTATTATACATGACTTATTTCAATTAGTAGTTTAGTAGTAAGAATTTGAAGTTAACGTGAGGTAAGTTTTAGAAGTCCGTTTAAACAACTGGTTAGCGTATTACAGATTTCCATTGGAGCTACTAACAAGGCTGTCCGTTTTTGGAATCTGCTATTGAGATCGCCCAAATAAAGTTTTCTAGTTTATTCTCGTTAGGAATTGTGCAAAATTAGTTGTTACGTTCCAAAATATCGTAACCACACGTAGAATGTTAGAAAAGGTGTATCGAAAGCTACCATGAAAGCAAATTTTGAACACCTGAATAAGACAAAATCGATAATTTGAGCGACACCTCGTGTAGTCATAGCTCCCAGGGATGATGACTGTATACAGATTCCGGAAACAAATCAGCACGATATGGTAATTTTTTTATTATTGGGCTTGTGAAAAATTTCATTTTATGATCACATTAAGCATGTGTAAAACAATGACACTTAAATGATGTCACATGAAGTTTAACATCTATAAAAACTAACGTTTTCTATTCAGAAGTACAAAAAGCGGTTTTATTTGATAAAATTATGGAAAGCGTTAGAGCAAGAGGTTTTCTTTTACACTTTTACATATACTTACTAAGTTTTAATTGTCTACCACAATTTTGAATTTTTTTGAAACTTGTTACCTTTCTGGATTTTTTTTGACATTTTCTCTTTTTCAAGGGACTACAATAAATGTATTTGCATATAAAAATCTTTAGAATTAAGTTATTCTTAAAACAAAATGAATTTTATTTAAAAAACATAATTTTATTAGTGAAGTTCAGTAGAACCGTTGGACTATTTTGGATTTACACATTAAACAAACTCAATTATTGAATTGCGAGTATTGAACATATTAATAACAATATCTAGTTCATTAAAAAATAGTAATTATGTGTATATTTTGACATTTAATTACCTAGAATGTTCAAGATGTGCACTAGTTTTAACTGACTATGAATTTATTTTTGGTTCTATCTGGTACATGAATGAATACGGGGTAATTAAACTTTGAGATTGTTTATAAAATAGTGCCAGCGAATTGAAGTTGATTGAAATGAAATTAATTAATAGCGAGGAAATCTTATAGCTTCACCTCGTATATCGCTTAAATTGTAACTTCTTAAATTTATTCAACAAGACAATCCGTAAAATTAATTTATTTATGTAAAAGAAAAAAAAAACGCAAGCATAAACATACAAGACAAATAGTAAAAATAACAATAGTTTAGAACTAATGTAGGCGATTAATGGTCAGCTACGGTAATCTTTGATAATCAAATGCGCGTCATTAGTACGCATGGAGGAAGTAGATACTATAGTGTTCTGTTCATTAAACCTTAACAACAGGTGTTTCAAAACTTACTTACCTCACGTTGTAATTTGAGACCAAATACGCATGTTACTTATTATATTATTACTAACTGTCGATTTCCTAATTCTATTTAAATGCTACATCAACATGTACGTTAAAAAATAAGAATTACGTATTACAACAAAGGTTTGGTAGAAATTAATTAACCTAACTGAAATCAATATCAATATGTGTAATAACTTATACCGGGGCTGTAAATCTGATATAACCACAATTACTATTGAAGCATTAAAATTTTATTTTTAATCAACCATCGAAATCCATATTCGCTGAATAAAGAACGCGAGTATGAATTTAGCTATAAATAAGACGCTTTTGCGAATTAAAAATCAGTCTTCGTATGAGACTCAATACGGGACATTACCTAGTGCATAAACCGTAAAATCTTTTCCATAAAGTCAAGCTATTTTGTTATTAAATTTTACAGTGACCTGATGTCTTCTGCACTCGCCAAGACTGCTAAAGTTCTGAATACCGTTCATATTAATAAACCGTTAAAAAGCGCCGCATGCTAGAAATCTACATATACAGAGTCTAGAACGACGAGCTATCTCTTGTTGCTCTGTAACAAAGATAGGCCGAGTGTAGAACAATATAAGCTCAGGAATCCTCGTAACTGAGTATCCCTGGTGTTACCGCCCCCGAACTCGCAACAAAATCGACTTTGGGTCTACCACAAACAAGTTGCACTGTAACTATTTGTGTTCGACGCCGAGCGTCTGTCAACATTGTTAAGCGTTGAGTTGCATTGATAGTGGACGCACAACTAATCTGTACCGAAATCATCCGTCATATGAAACATCCCGTCATTTGCAGATAAGTTGCTAGGAATCGATCTGCAAACGACGCCAAACTTTTAGCGATACTAAGTGACAAGGAAGGTCGCAAGTATACGCTAACGCCCCGCATCAGGTATCCGTCTCCTGTATAAATTACGTACACGACGGCCGCCAAGAGCGATGCGCCCGTACTCAGATCTCAAAGCATACTGCCGAATCTTGCATTCAGACACATCAGGAACGCTGCGACGATTTCAAATATTAATAGCCGTATAAACCTCATGCAAAAGCTAACTTTCCATGCATACGTAAATAATTGTAAATAATCTATTCTTGTTTGCTGTCAGAAAACTATGTTTATTTTATTTTCATTTTAAACTATTGCAATTTTGATTTGATTTGTGTTCCAATTTCCGTTTAATTTTTTCAATAAATTATTACTATTACCTTTTTTTAATACCGACAAAAACCGAAACGATCGTCAATTAAATATTACCGAAGTTCGTTTCATGACCGAAGTCCGAGCGACATCATTTTCACAAACGACGTCCCCCGGTAAATAATTATTTCACAGGTACAGCGACTGCGAAACCGAACGAAGAGAACCTCCTAAGTTACTGAGAACACCATCAAGATCCGTCCCCGCACGAACGAGCTATCACCGGATAGAATGTAAATTCTGTCTTCCCTGTGTACCTTTCATTACGAATTGAAACGCCACAAGAGTGTGATCCATGAGAATCGACTAACCCAATACCAGATGTAAACCGATTGGTTTAAATTTAAAATGCAAGGAACAGTATTGGCAAACAGGTCTGCGAAGTTATATAAAGCCAAGATAACAGCAAATTAGGGTCTTCCTCCTCGTTTAATAGATATCGCTAATATACGGTACAAATATACAGTGACAAGTTTAAACAGTCACAGGCCCGGTGGACAATTCATCGTTACAAATCGAATTAGGGAAGCAACAATCCAAGTCTGACTATTATATTCACGCCTTAATTCACAAAATAATTGTAATATGTCACCGGGTGTTAAATAAAAGAACACGTATGAAAATTTATCACAGTAGAGAAAACCACTTTGCAAAATACAGAAAAGTTAGTTTTGATTCAAATTAATATCTCTGTATTCGGGAGTGATATTATGGCGTGATGAATTAGAAAACAGTCAAACTTAAATTTGTAACATAAATTGCATATAAACTAAATAAATATATCCAATTTTTACTATTCATCTTTATAAATATTCTATTCATAAGCAGGTAGAAATAGAAATACCTTTCCTTAGATAAAACTATTTTAATCTTATTTAATGTTTAAAGTAAAATAACTGTAAATAAATATTTACTGTAAATATTTGTAAATTGATAGTATCGGCAAGATAATTGAAAACATTTTGATTTCATTAATTTAAATTTTTTATTTTAGTATGTTATGTGTAAATATTTTAAATTTTATTCCATTTTAATGCCATTGTTATTTGTTCAAGACAATACGGAAACGTATACGTAACAAAAACTCTTTGGGTAAAAGGTATACAACAATATTGGCTTAAAATTCCCAAGCCACGAAAGTTTGGTACTTAAATGAAGTTGTGTGATCGATGGTCTCTAACTCGTAATAAATAAAACCGGTTGATTAACGGCTAAATTGATAACTAATCAATTAAATCGTCGCGGTCATGAAATAGAATTGAAGACAAGAGGTATAGTGTAAAAGTTTTACCAGAATGGAAGAAACCCACGACACACGATATTTTTACTCGCAGCTGGCAGAAGATTTTATGCAACGATTTTCAATGCCACCCAAATAAGATGCAGGTCGTTGAAGAATGGCGACTACGTGAACCCACTCATCAGGTGTTAATAATTACTTAATATAGCGAATAAGAATCAAGACTTTGTATATAAGCATTTAATGAGCACTGAGGCTTATTTACATCTTTCAGACTATGCTAATAAGCGATTATTTATAGTATCTACAAGTACCTAATTTTAATATAGACTCCTACTTATTCGAGCCTAGGACGGTAATACTGCAAAGCTGAATGCACAGAGCTATGTTCAAATGTTAGAAAATTTTTTGTACCTGAACTAGCTGGTTATCGTGTTAATGAAGACATATTTATCAACATGAAGGTGCTACAAGCCATACTGAAGTGGTTCCATAAACTATGTCATTGTCGGCGTTTGATTACTTTATTTGAGGGTATTTGGAAGCAAACGATTAGCAACAAACACCACCCCACATCGTCCTGGACTTGAAACAGATATCTGGTCATGTTGCACAGTGTAATGAGTAATTTACAGACAAGGCTGACAGATTATGTAGAACGAAATGGATGTGATATTTGCCAGGTTATTTTTAAATAATAAAATAAAGAAAAATAAATTGCAAACACTGTATTTTTTGAAAGTCAGTCCATTTTAACTTTCGCTAGTTTTATGTTTTTATACAGGGTGTCCAGGTTATGAGGAGAATTATTTAACGCACGTGTAGACGAGCTTTTAGCGTCACAAATCTGCAAAAATTCTTGTTCCACTTCAAAAAATGGTTTTTGGAAATTTTCGCGTCCAAATGTTTCATGGTTATAGCGTTATATATGTTTTACTATGAAAGGTAATGAAAAGAAAACATACGTACCACTTTGTTTGTTTAAAAATATATCACATTTAATAATGATGACATTTATCGAATTCAAGGTCGCGTCAGCTGTTTTAATAAAAGTAATAGAACGTGTTCTTTTAAATAACCGAAATTTGCACTTTCCTTTAAAACCATTGCTTATTAGTTATAAATTATTTATGGATTAATTATTATAAAACGTATTTAATAAATATCTAAAATTAGCATAAGTTTTAGTGGGTATGTATGTGTGTATAAAATTAAAACCTGTTTGTTTCATATTAATGCGTATGAAAAGATATTTATGACTGCATACAAATTACTTTAAATTTGTATGAAATTTATTTACTACCTGAGTTGTGAAATATTTTCCCAAAACTTGAATTATACACAAACGATTGATTGCAGATACTAATTATACATTTAAAAAACCAAAAGGCTACCAGAAATTTTAAGTAAGGAAATGAAACCTTTCATTTTAAATAGGCTATTTTACATTCAGTAATAATACTGTGAAGCTGTATACGTCATACTGTCGCTAAAGGTGTATAGCCGACTAGGCTTTTCTTGTTGAATGCAGTAAACCAAGTTAAAAACCAGGGGCTGGCAGAAAACTTTAATTGCAAATTATTCGAAAACTATGCAATTTAGACACATAGTTTATAAGTGCTTTTTGTCGCGCATATGACGATGCATCTGCTGTTAAAGTAATGCTCTTAAATACAGGACACTCTGTTTAATGAGTACAAAATTTTAAAATAATTAAAAGAATAATTATTTCGTAATTTGGATTAATGAATTCCTGCATTTAGACTTTAGCCATTCAACCTATGCATTTAGGATTATCTTTTCAAAGAAAATGCTTAATCTGTTTTATTGAACACTAACATTATCTCTTATGCACTACATTTATTACTTTTCATCCATCCCTATTATAATATTTATTAATGATAAACAATTAAAAGTATACATACATAATTATATACATATTCTAGTATTCTAGTTATAGATAAAAATTGTATTAAATTTAATTGCTTCTTCTAGTTTGCTGTGGTTGACGTTAGACTGAAGATAAAATCCAATTACAACGTTAATTGCTGTTTTATAATTCATAAGGGTGCACTATTTTGGAGGCGTTATAACTTCTGTTAATTATAAATAACATGATTTATTTAAGTTTTATGACAAATATTCACTGCTATTAGCACAAGATATCGATTATTTGAATTTTCCCTTAAAAAGTAAGTGGTGTATTTACCCATTGTTTTAATACAATTAACTGCAGATATAGATGTATTTTATGTGAGGCAGCTAAAGTTTCTGCCCATAAAATATTTTTTAAGTCTCAGGTATAAATTGCAGAGCTGATTTGTGAATGTAAATGCGAGTCTTCGTTTTCAATCTCATTTAATACTTTTTTATATATATATATATAAATACAAGCCCTCTTTTGAGTGTAAGTGCAATCAATTAATAACGTTATCTTATGTTTTAGGTAAAATACTCTGATTTTATCACGAGCTTGTAATTTATTACAAAAATTGTATATTACGGTTGTCATTCTTGAGTTAAGAAGTAACCAATTTGATAGAAATGAATATACTCTATGCATACAATCGTTAAATATGTAGTGGTTATGCAAAACCTGTTAATAAGTGATACTTATAAATGTGCGTTAAATTACGCAACGGCAATAGAAGTCGTATTAAAAATTAATCATAAATATATTCACATATTCCCTTACACATGTTGTGTTCTGAGGGACGCACGAGAACCCAAACGGATGATGGTCGGCAATATCCAACTAACGGAGCGATTAAACCGCTACAGTTACATAGGTGTCCGACCGGTTGCAAGCTCGTCAATCTTGATTATACGACTGCTGGTGACAGCTTTGTGTAGTTTCAGATCCGTCCTAAAATGCGAACCAATGTGCCTAGTATGTATGCGAACCAATGAAACCTTCAAGCTAAACCTAAAGGCGAAATATTGCATTCCCTGAACTGTATTATGCTTTCGCATAAACGTTTATAAACGCTATCGGTTCTGTATATCGAGCTGAATTCGTTGCCACACGTTTAAACCTAAGACTAAGAAAGACGCTAACAAAACAGGTGCAATTTTATAACGAAACCACAGCCCTATATTCTTAAGACAAATATTCGATTAATAATAGTAATAGTAGTAAAAAAGCAACGAAGCGCGGTTACTTTAAGAAATGTTGCAAACGTATCTATACTGTTAGAAGTTGCTGTATATTTGTTATCCATTGTTAGAAGGAGTATGAGACATTTTCCATTTGATTTCATCAAACTTTGAACAATATACTTTTCAGCTTCAGAACTGATGTAAATTGCACCAGACGAACAATAGAATTCTCACGTATTTAATCCAAGAATACCATGTTTTCTTCTTCGTGTGGTTTATGTGGCTGTTATGACCATTAATGTAATACTTTTGAGTAATTTTTTAATTTTTAAACTGATATCGGAAAGAAAAAGGAGTAGTCGTGACGTCGAAAACAAAATTCAATAACATTCGCCGCGGCGAGTAAGCGTTGCAGAAAACATTACGCAATATCGGAGAAGAGTTCTTAATTTATTCTCTTAACGCTTTCTTAATTTATTAGATTTCGAAGCATATGGGAACATTATCCGAGATCTAAAGAACTACAGTACGGTTAGCAATAGTAAAACAACCATACGGCACGCACTTGAAGCTGTAAACTTAAAACTAAGGTTAACGACAAAATTATTAAGTAGCCAATATGTCAGTAAAGACAATAAAACGACAAATTTAAGGAACATTTAGATCGGTTTTTATTCCAATAACCCTATGGGGCAAAACAATGATAATTAAAATTTAACAATAATTACGAAGCGTAGCATAGATGAAAGTATGCAAAAAAATAAATAAATTAGAACTAACTAATTAGTTAAAGCGTCAATTAACAATAAGGTTACGGATACCACGACTGTTCGAAATTGTAATAAACCTTATACGAAAACAAAATTATAGTTACGTAAAATTGAATGCATACCACATGTGTTAAACTGATAAAAATGCAGGTTCATAAATTTTCACGGTGCACAAATTAAAAGGAATGCATTTGAAATAATGATTTTAGTACTTATCAATAATTAGTAAAATGACCAAAATCTCATTACATCTAGTTTACATTAAATACTGTCATTTGAATTAAAAGTTTCTGATAATCACAAATAGTAATTTATACCAGCTGCTAGTATTTGCTTGTTAATGTTTTTGTTAGGTTAACAATAAAAAATAAAATTAGTAACAGTAGCGCTCTTTTTTCTTTTATAATAAATTGAAGCTGTCAAATTATTTCTGATAAATTGTTTCCGTCAAATTGTTTTAAAGCTAATATTACCTTTTATTGATTAATTCATTTACATGTAAAGTACAGAAATCCACCGAAACAGCAACATATATGGGCGCATGTTATAGATAAATTACAGTAAACGTTTTGTTACATCACTGCTGAACATGACAGTAAAATTAGAATTAATGAAATTTACAAAATCGGAAAGGGCACAAATATCAAAAATTTTCCTTGACGGGATTTGAATCCACGATCTTTAGATAGATACTCTAACGTGCTCACTATTATACTACCTAGGATCATATACCACCCTGTTGAACATGTTTTTATATGTGTGCTATCTCATTAACAATCAGTGATGCAAATTACTCAGGGATACCAATATAGTTAAAAAATCATAAAAAAATACGACCACCCGACAAATTAATTCATAAAGTATGAATTTAAAAGGTATATTAATAGACTCATGTTAACAAAGTTTAAAATATACACATCTAAGTTAAATTCTTGTTACCGCCGCAGAAATGCAGATATTATCTATGTGTTGACATTATCAAGAAAAAGAAATAATTTACGCCTTAGGGTACTAAACTAGATATAAGTAGTTACAGTAGCAAGTAAAGTGACCTTACGTTTTTCTCTAGTTACGTTGCAGGGAAAAATTATTTATATTTTGCTTAAATAGGTAACAGTCGGGAGGCCGGATTCTTTCTTTACAGGCGTACCCGTCGATGGAGGGCTTTCTTGTTCATACCTAGCTAAATTGATTGATGAATAACGAGTCAATAAACCTTCACAAGTTATATATTACAAATAAAAACAAATCATTGATTAATTACAAATTAAAAGGTATTTACAATAGGAGTACGAAAAGTTCAGAATAATTATATACAAAATAATAGTGGAATATTCAAAATAATTAGATATGCGTTGTCTAATGATAAAATAAATATGTACAAAATTAACTAAATGAAATGATCATTAGCTATTCTTTCGTGTCTACAACAATGGCAATTGAATATTGAACCTAATTCGTAAAGCTCAAACAATGAATGTATCTAATTATTGTTGATAGCAATCGGTTTGTTTCGGATAGTATTAAATTTTAGCAACGGACGGATGATGTTAATGAATTACCATCAATGAAATCAATTAACCAGCGCTTCTCATAAGAGAGCTTTCAACCATAAGTAATTAATTTCTACAGGCCTTAAACGAATGCTAGAATGCATTTTGAAGTTTTCTAATAACGGGTCTCGTATTAATGCTGTTCACATCGATACACAAAACGGTTCAATGATCGACCTAAAGGATTTTCTGTGCTCCTGTCATATAAACCTTTTGCTATCTGGATATCTCGTAAGGTAGGCTCCTATCGCCCTGGTAACAAGAGGAAACGTTCACTAGCTTCACCTGCGGATCTATAGGGTTCTTTCATCGAGTTCTACAGGCAACTGCGACGATGGAATAAGACGGGCCCCGCACGGTGTATGATGATAACCTTCAGGGTCCTTCAGCTACCTTATTACTCAAGTAACTGTTTAACTGAAGGATCTTGATTAGCCTTCGGTGACGATGCCTGCTGCCCAAGCAACTAAGTTTCGTCAGCGATAGCAGGAAGGTTTCACAACTTCCAAGCGAAAACTAGGTTCACCGGCTCAGTTATATATTTTAAATCAAAGGTTGGTTCATAAAGCGAGCCCCACTAGGAGAGCGCGACTCGATGCCTATGATCTCGCGGTCAGACCCGGAGTACGACGGCCTCGCGGTTAAACGCGAAGTGTGCCGGTGTGCGCGGACCCACTGACGGAGTAAAGCATTTCTAGCACACTTTGCGGTTAATGGCGAAGTGCCTTAAGCGTACTTGCATCGCTCTTTATATACCAATTTAAGACACGATATCTTTGGTCCACTAGCGTGACTTATTTGCTATTTCATTCTTGCGCTTTACGGTAATTCTGTACTTGAAATTTGCAACATGTTAATATTTAAAATGGTGGCATCTTATTTGATATATACAATTAACTTAACTTATTTTAACTAAATACATTGTAGTTTGTCTAATTTTAATTAGACAATCTACTGGATTTACAAATATTTATATATAAATACATATATATATATATATATATATATATATATATATATATATA
>JAHWXV010276009.1:0-10092 GCA_024586415.1 Phrixothrix hirtus | reverse complement strand
GTATTATGTATTATGTATTATGTATTATGTATTATGTATTATGTATTATGTATTATGTATTATGTATTATGTATTATGTATTATGTGTTATGTATTATGTGTTATGTGTTATATGTTATGTGTTATGTGCTATGTGTTATGTGTTATGTGTTATGTGTTATGTATTATGTATTATGTATCATGTATCATGTATCATGTATCATGTATCATGTATTATGTATTATGTATTATGTATTATGTATTCTGTATTATGTATTATGTGTTATGTATTATGCATTATGCATTATGCCTTATGAATTATGCATTATGCATTATGCATTATGCATTATGCATATGCATTATGCATTATGCCTTATGAATTATGCATTATGCATTATGCATTATGCATTATGCATTATGCACTATGTATTATGGTTCATTGGAAGAATTGGACCTGATAGATATTCTTTGTTAAGTTATAGTTTCGCCTACGTACGAGGGCAGTGCCAGAACTTCCCAGCGTCACAGATAAACTACTGCAGCGGGTTAAAGCGTTGACAATACACCAATTCAAGTCTTATTACCCTTGTAAAAAGCAAAAAAATAAATTTTACATTAATTAGTTTTCTTATAAGCGCCATTCGTTTATCACGTTGTCTAAAACACGAAAATTGAGTGTCGACCAAGTCTTTCTGCTTGAAACATTAGAGATCGGCTAGATGGGGTGTACGAGGGAAATTCTTGGGCTTATTTTGCGGTAAAGAATTGCTGAAAACTATTACAAATGGGACATGAATGCTTGAGAGATGATGGCAGTATTGGGAGCACGATGAAAGTCGTGACTGCTGCACTTGTGAAGTTCTCATATTAGCGAAAGAAGTGAAAGAAAGGCAAGATTGTTCGATACAACCGTTTTCGAAATCCTCAAAAGTCGCTTAGACATGAATAGGATTAGTGCAAAGTGTGCTCCCAAACGTTACTCAGCGGTTCAGCCTCAACTTCGTGTTTAATGTGCTCGATCATTTTTGGAGCTCTATGGAGAAAACCATGCGGACATATTGAAGGTAATTGTCACAGCAGATAAAAGTTGGCTCCATATTATGGTCCTGAATCCAAAAGGGAGTGATCAAATAGATGTGAAAATGAGAATCATCGCTAAGAAAATTCAGGATCAGCCAGCCAATAAAGAAAATGTTTACTAAAATATTTTGGCATTTTGAGGGAATTCTTCTTATGGACTTTCAAGAGTGAAATTCTACAGTCAACGCAGAAAACTGACCATGGGTGTGCATTTCCTTCACAACAATGCCGCTGTGTACGCTTCCGGAATTAGGTAAGCCGTAATTCTTGACTGCAGCTTTGAACAAACCGATCACCCATCATATAGTTTAGACATGGCTTACGGTGACTATTACCTGTTAGAAAATCTGAAAAGGGACTTTCGAGGATACCATTTTAGTGACAACGAGGGGGAGAAGGCAGCAGTTTGAAGACACTCTGAAGATAAACCGAATGCATATCTTTTAGATGTATTGAATTGTTACTGAAATGATATAATAATGTAATAATTGCGAACTTACGGCGTTTGTTTCATGGTCAGGCCTGGAAACTGTGGCACTGCCTTCGCACATATAACTAAAAGAAGTCATATCTAAAATTATTGCATGGGATAACAGCCTGATGGCAATCACATACTAGACGCTCAACTTTGACACTGTTTTCGTAAAATCAAATGCCTTATGACGATATGGTAACTTATCTGTCATTATTTATTAAATTAGAGTTATGAACTACAAATAAAGCTCGATTAGGGCAAAGCAAAGGTTTGAAGTCGATCGACAGTGTAAACTTTGTCTAATTTTTTTGAATTTTCCACATTCTGTGGATTTATAAATTTGACACAGCATCTCGATACTGCAACTCCGAAATTTCCTAGGAATTTAATTAACCCTTAGCGTGTAATTTATTTTACTTCAAGAGCATTTATCAACTTTCCGCCGACGAATCAATTTCTCGTGGAAACTTATGACAGTAAGCTGTTCAAAATTTATAGTACCATTTGTCCAACTTTTGATTATCGTACAGCATATCCCAATTTAATTTATTATTTATTAATTAACATGTTGGATTGCAATTAGATAGATATAGCGAAGGTTGGACTTCTAAATCCTTTCCCGTGTATCAGTACCTGTAAATCGCTTTTCGTTATACTTACTGTGACGAATATTGTTATTCATGAATGTTAATAAATTTAATTATTATCTTAATCGTGGGCTATAGGAATATACATTTAATAATTATTAATTAGATAATTCTTTATTGTATATTAAATTGTCTTGAATATGTCAAAACTTTCTAGGAGATAATGCAATTATATTCTAGGTACAAAACAAACCTAAACTAGAGGTATAACTAAGTAAATAAAATTTGAGAATGCGTTTTCTAAGGCAATTTTGATTTGCAGAACGACTTCCCAGGTTCTTCTATTTATCACTTGTTGAGGGTATTAAAGTTTTGAATATCTAGGTGACTTACAGTCTAATGGTGCACTTACAAAACTTTGTTTCATACGACAATCATTCGGATATTAAGCAGAATTGAGTTTAGAGGACCGTATGGACGGAAACAGGCATTTGTAAGGATATATCTACGCTTGTCATTAGTGACAGTTATATCCAGCTGCATTGCAGCAATCAATTGTAACTAAAATGTTAGAAAGGCAGGGAAGAGAGAGAGAGAGCGATAAATTTGGTGTAGCATAGAACATCGTTATCGGGCATTTAGTAAAGGGAAATGCTATTTGGTCTGTGATTAAAACGACAGAGAGTGTTTTACAGCGCACCATTTCCAAATTTTTAATATAAGAAGAATATTTCTGGGTTTGTTAGTTATATCACGCTTAAGGAATAGTTTGGGAATGAATATTTGTCCCATGTATCAGCGTTTAGGTAGGCAAAATCGTTTCGAGCAAGAGAGGCCGTAATGCTTATAATTTCTGAAAATGTGACGTTTCTTTTGCTATTATGAAAAGAAACGTCACATTAGTTTTAATTTAGCGTAAGAGGCGATTACTAATAACGCACTTTAATAGATAAAATTAGGACAGAGCGTATTTCACGCTGCCTAGCACTAGAGCAAGAAAAAGTCTGTTAGGGTGTTGATAACAAAACTTGGCAATAATATGAATGTGAAGGTGATGATTTTCTGATTATTTTATAACATTCCGTAACATCTAAATAGCTCCACCACTACATTTTCGAATTGAAATAAACTAGTATTATCTATCTCCAAAGAAAACCCAAAAGAGCACCTTCAACAGCGTATACTACGAGCAGTTTATTCTGTGATTAGCAAAGCACGTCTTCTTTATTTAATGGAAAACCTTAAATACGATATATTGCTCAACACTTGTCGTCGAAAATCTGCTCCAGCCTTAACCATTTGGTGGCAACAGCGTTATTAGTTTTAAACAGATTTTAATGGGACATTCTAATTTATCGTTCATCCATACCTGCTTTGATACACCGCGATTGCCATTTATTTGGACTATTAAACGACTTTATGGTGAATCAAAAATTTAAAAACAGTGATGAAGTCAATACAGATGTGCACGATTAGATACAAGGACAACCAGAAGTCTTCTTTAAAAGTGTTATTCGGAAATCTTTCGAATATCAACGGAAGTGTATTGGAATCTAATGGGACTATGTTACATACTTTTGTTTTAAAACTATGATAATAAAGATGGCTTAGAAAAATTCTTATTATATTTCACCACTCTTGGTCTAAAAATATGTCTAAAATAAAATGATACAGAATGTATAAGATTGCATGACTGGCGGTGAGATCTTCAAAATCTGTACTTTTAAATTAGATAAATTAGTAGTGCATTTTAAAAATTAATGGTACATCTCATTTAAGATTTATGAATTTGTTCGAATTAATTCAATAGTAATATAAGGAATATTGAACGATGTCAGTTATAAACGTTTTTAATAGAAATCCATACTTTCTATTAATAGTAAAACAGAAGGAGAAAAGCAATAGGCAATTCTCAACCATACTACTTATTTTGTGCATGTTTGCATGCCATTTGATTAAATATTACACAATGTTTTATATTTTTTTCCTAATTCAATTTAACCTCATACAAATATAAAAATTTATCGTACAAAGTTGAATGTTTACATAGTAGTGACTTCGTTTCTAAAACTTTTTAACTAAGTATATATTTCCCACAAAGATATAAATAGGGTAAATTAATGTCCAATGAAAGTTATTTTCCTAAAATTTCATCTAAAATATAAAGGATCAATAAATTCGAAGCAACTGCTAAAATATTCAAGCCGGTAATCTTTGGAATACTATAAATTCCTTTAATGCGTAATAAATGTGGCGTATAAAAAGTAAACTCATCATTATAAATACTACAAAATATATAATCATAAAAGCTCCATTAAATATATAAATTACGTTAATTCTGTTAGCTGAAGTGATTATTTGAACAATTTTACTAGTATAATAATGACATAAATCATACCAACATGTGTATTTGAAAGCAAAACATCCAGTATTTTAGCAATGTAAAAGAACTGCTTAGCGTTCGCTCAAAAAATGCTTTTTAGAGCAATTCATTACCATATAATTACGATATCAAGCAGTGTCGAATGATAAATGAAGTAAAACAACCGCATAATGAGATGTCCTCTGTGGTGGAAATTGAAAACTGACACGGAGTAAAGAAACGTTCTCTGCGACGTGTTTACACAAAAAATTAAATCGCAAATCTTTTAAATGGGATCTTCACAGCGTTGCTGAAGAGTATTATGATAACACGGGGTTGTTAGGGAGAAATACTGCCTTAATATCTTACCGCTGGTTGGCTGAGGATAACAATGCATCATATTCATAACGCCCCGCTTCTATAAGCACATTACATGCCTTCGTAATGGGCAAGTTCTATTGATATTACTGCTGTTCTAGCTAATGTACATATTACCGTACTACTCTGCATCCTCCATTTCCTGCCTTCTGAAGCTACCCTTTTAGTTACTCCTCATTCTACATGTATGTTGCAAAACTTCTCCGCAATCAAATATGCGCTGAAATTGTATGGTTAACCAACAGAAATTTTAGCTTGTGTACTTTCTGTCAATATTATCTGGAAACCCACAGTACTGCTTGCTTACATCTATTACGTGTATTATAAAGGAAACGTTAATAGAGAATGCAAAATTAAGTTTATGTCAACATCAGCAATCAAATTCTATTCTTAGCTTTTACTTTTATTTGTTAATATTAGGTTTACATAACATGAAATGCTATATTTACAGTGTTATTCGAAAGTATGAATTATTCTAAAATACTAATTATACGTGACATACACAAAAATTAACTCCGATAATCTTTTTAAGGTAACGTTATTTTAATACATTTATTACATATGTACAATTTGGTTTTTTTTTCAATTTACGACCCGTTTTGTTGTGAAAATTAGTTCCAATGCTACTAGCATTCGAAAAATAATTGGTAACTAATACGTTTTTCAAAAATTTTGAACTTAGATCAAATCCAATTGGTGTGCATTATTATTTCAGTTGTACATACCTTTTACTATAATTTAACTACAAAATATATTTATTTGAGCGTGACATAAAACATCAATAATTTGTGATGAGCCCTAAGGAACATTAGTCGTACTTTATTCTAGAGACTTTCAAACAGCTCTAAATTTTTATAATTATTTAACTGGAACTATTCAACTTTGGTAATAACGCAGGTACCGTCATTTACAGTAATTACTTTGTTTATATTTAAAAAAATGTGTTGCATTGTAAATAATTTGAAAATACAATGAAGCCTATTCAGTGTTCATAATCCGTAAATATCACATAAATTTGATTAACCCTAACAATATTAGGGCACAATTGCTAAGGTGTGGTTTCAGAGTGAGAAAAGCAGGGGCAAAGAGATATCTATGTCAAATACATAAAAGGGGAGCTTTAGCTGTAAAACATTGCATTCTTTGCTTAGGTATGTGACTGTTAACATTTGTTAAATAATTATAACCACTTTATTTAAAAATTGTCAGCAAGAGCTCTGATCAAAAATTGTGACAAAGTTACTTGTGTTAGAGAATGTATCCGTTCATTCGGTTACAATGTATTAAGTGTTTGCATTAATTTCAGATTTCGCAGACTGTGCACATTAAATATGAATAAATTAAGCACGTTATGTTACAGCTTCTGCTTTTATACATCTTTTACGAGTCCAAGACCTCGGTACACAGCGTAGCGTCCGGTCTTCCCTTGTGGGCAGCCGCTCCCGTCTATCGTGACGGAAATATGCAAGTTGAATGGGAGATATCACACAGACTCTGATAAATGCATCTGCTGTGTGAACCGCAATGTTATGCAGACGGCGTGGTATAATATTTATATAACTTACGTAAAGAACTCCGTGAAGTTTACCACGGCAACTGCCAGCAGACTTAACGTTACGACGTGTATCAGGTCGTTTAATTTATATTTTAAATAATTATTAATAAAAATTAATTCTTTTTATCTTGTAAGATTCCAATTACCTTTAAATAAACGTTCGGATGCCATTTCAATAATGTAGATTTCCGAAGGGTTAAGCGTACGATAGAATGTCACAGTTAGTAAGTTTAATAAAGTTAAATCAATACCTTTTAAATACCTAAAATATACGCTAAATATTTAGCATTATTTGAATTAAAGTACTATTTACATATTCAATTAGTGAAACTAAAATAAATTTAGCGGTTTGCCTACTTAGGGAACAAATCTGTTCTACTGTAAACTTCCTAACCGAGTAAGTTTCTATTGATTTCAAACTTTCCAAACTAAGGTAAATACGGGTTTCAATCGAGAAATCTTATCGAATAGTGATTATAGCACATTCAGCTCTACTACATGAATTCAGAATATAAGCATAATAGCACAAGCAAATCAATAATGAGGATTATTATAAGACAAAGCATAGTAACTATTTTTAATCTAAATATATTATAATTATAAAGCATAAAATATAAATTTACAATTTCTAAAGGTTTTAAATGATTAATTCATTGTTTACAAACATTCACATCTTAATAACAAGTTTCATACATTACACTTATAAAATGCCATTTTATATGATAAAATCGGTTTATAAAAATTTTAAACTTTAAGATAGTAGGCAAATATGCATCTTTCAAAATCAGATTACAATAATTTCTATAAAAATATTCCCATATCTGTATGATATAATATGTTCATTTCCTATTCATTTTTAATATCGCTTTTACTCTACTGCTAATTTTAGATGTTAGCCGTTATCTCACTTACTATATGTGTATAAGGTTTCTATTATTCTTCTAGTGTTTGAATACTCACATACCCAACTAACCGTAAATTTTGGTTTAATTATTAGCATTACTGACACAAATGGATAAATATAATTCCGGGTTGCAATTTCAAATATTTACTGTAATGAATGCAGGAATTCTTTAGAATAAGATCTGCCCGTGGTTTAAAATAAACCTGAAAGGTTAATCCTTTAAGCTTTTGCAGTTCTTAAGCTTGTTTTCCTGTTTTAATACTAATTTCCGAATCATTTAATTTAATTACCTTTGAATTGGTAACTATAGCCACGGTATGTTACACCTATCTTTAAAAACATACAGGTTTCTTGTTAAAGCATTATCTGCAAAGTAAATGAGTCGTAGTTGTTTTTGATAATTACCATTAGAGATGATTCACCTCAAGTTCGCGTTGCAATGATCTAACATTTGAAGCAATAGTAAAATACATGCGTGTAAGTGAAATTCATTAGTACTAAAAAATTATGACTAATAAGTACTCGACTTTGAGAAGCTTAAATTATAATATGTTCCTATTAACCCGGCATTAATAGCGTTGCCGATTGTTACGTCGTCACTGGCTGGTGAGTGGCGCGCTGACCATGTAAATTCTTTATTTTCCTAGTCCTTATTACCATTTATTATTATTTTAATGAACGTATAATATATTTTTTATTTTTATATTATAATTTAGTTCTAATTAATTTTTATATACCTTAGAATCATGATAGTGCACACATATCAGTAAAATATTGCTGTAAGGAAACCACAAAAGTATTTTTACGCACCGAAGAATACACTTTAACAATTTTTACGTACTTTATCATTTATAGTTACATCAGAAAACATAAAACACTAAATGAAATTAATACGTTTAAAATGAAAGCGATATACGTAACGAAAATATAACAGATTTCCTAAAAATCTAAATAAAGTTTTATAGTTTTGAATTTTTACTTTTACTTTTTTTATCTTACCACTAGTCAGTTTCCGATTCTAGCTTATCATTACATTTTTTGCAAACTGAAATGGTGTGCTCCCTACATAACGATGCTACACATTTGAAACACCTGACTTTTGTTTTCCTATTATATTTGCGGGGGCAATATGCACACTTTTGTCGGTCTTCTTCTGTCACTGATGTTCGCTCTTTCTTCTTCTGCCAAATTAACTTCTCTTCTTATCTGCATTTTCAGAACAGGATCCAAGTTACCGTTTGAAGCCCGGCTTATTACATGACCTCTTGTCATTTCTTTGCATAACGTTTTTATGTATTCGCGCCTTGATATAACCGTACTTTTATTTCTTCTAAAAATAATCTGATTGTTTATTGTTGCAATATTTAGAAGTGTAAAAAAATAGTCAGTGGCCATCTACAACTTATTCGCGAAACAGGATACCTTGTAATCATTTCATCCACTACATCTACAGCACCTTTCGTAAGATAGTAGAAGGTGATTATTTCTGACTTCAAGTCATTACTATCCACGTCAATTGAATCATCACTGTGCATTGTAGACAATAAAAGTACATACTTATTTTTCTTTGGAACGTAAGACACTAGAACACAATATTCCCCGAATACAAACATACTGCTCTTTACTGGTCTCTTTTTTATTTCCAGTAGTAATGCAGGAATCTCTAATTTTTTCTTAATTTTCCGATTGTTGTCGTACGGAAATTAATTAGAAGTTCTTTTGACAGGTCTATAGACGTAAACGAGTTATAAGTTGTTATATTCCGCCCGGTATTCGCAATTGATTCAATAAGGCGTTTTATTACACACCTCGCACTGTTATCTGACTGATGCGGCTCCTTAGGTTGTTTACCAGGGAAAATTTCCATTTTCACAGTGTAAAATGTCCTCGAGTCTACTAAGGACAATACTTTTATACAATATTTTCTTGGTTTAAACGGTATGTACTGTGTAAAGCTACACTTAGCACACAATACCACTAACATTTCGTCGACTGTGCAGTATTCTCATGATGTATATAAGTCTGAGCAACGAAATACAAAATAATCGAATATTTTACTAATATGGACTAATTTACCGTACTTTTTCCTTTGGTCTCTATCATTGATATTATCAAAACTCAAGGCTTGCAACAGAGTGTAAAATCTAGTTTTAGACATTACTGCCCAGAAATACTCTGGTGGGTCCCATTGTTTTACCAGAAATCTTCTAGGTTAACGTTGGACGATTTTAGCACACCGGCCAAATAAAGGAGCCCTAAGTGTTCTTACTTCATCAATATTTGTATCCAAGGTAGACCTTTCACGTGTGTAGTTTCTCGTCATTCTTTCAAATCAGATATTTGTATTGCTTACGATTTCACATAATGTTTCTTGAGTAGAAGCAGTTGACATGCATCAATAGCAGATTTTGCATTTTACCGTTCATTTTTACATCCGGTAAATGAATAACAATAATATGACGACGCGTACGTACATTTTTTGGGGGACAGTGTAAATTACACCTAGTAGTTCCACCCTTACCGAGCACATAAATACTTCAGTAGGAACTACAGCTTAGTATTTCCTCGGACTCGGAACGTGCAGACATTTCTGTATCTAAATCATGGTCATTCGTTTGTAAATCGTCACTACCGCTCTTTTTACTTCCTCTTACCTATATGAAATATAGAACAGAGAAAGTATTGTTTTCGTCCAAAATTTTCGATGACAAAATTTTAGTGGAAATACACGTTTTGGGGCTCCCTGAGTCCGAAAAACATGTTTTTAAAAAT
>JAHWXV010275966.1:0-10131 GCA_024586415.1 Phrixothrix hirtus | reverse complement strand
CACACACACACACACGCACGCACGCACGCACGCACGCACGCACGCACCCACGCACGCACGCACGCACACAGACACGCACGCCCACACGCACGCACACACGCACGCACCCACGCACGCACCCACACACACACACGCGCGCGCGCGTGCACACACACACACACCAATTTCTAAAAATATGGTTTTCGGACTCAGGGGACCTGAAAACGTGTATTTCCGCTAAAAACTGAACATCGAAGATTTGGACCGAAAACATGACTATAGTATATTTCATATATTTTAGCAATTTTGCAGAATGATTTATTAATTTGGTTGCTATAGTACCGTAAATATTTTAGTTAGGTTTTTTAATGAACGCTTCTTTAATCATGTTTTTGATATTATTTGTTACTTAAAATAACAGGAGTTTAGCTGAATGACAGTATCCTTGGACATAGTAAAAAGAAAAGGTTTTAATGTAACTTTGAGTAAATTAACTTGTGTTCGATGTTTTGGAGCGTCATATCAAAAACAGCTTTTTCCGCTTAAATCAATCATTTATATGAACTTTCTGCGACTCGAACATAAATATGTATTAAAATATAATAACGCTAAATTAGGGGAGTTGGAAAACTATAATGAATTACTGTTAATTTAAAATATGATAATAACAATGTTATTCAGATGAGGCAAGATAAATTTAAACAACTATTAATTTAAAATAGCAGATTACATTGAGGAGTTCGTATACAATTTACATTTAAGGAATGGTAACACTTTGCTCCGTGCTTTAAACTTTTGAAATCATTAAAGCAACAACTTTTTCTTAGTAATGCAATTTTCTCAACAGGAAATGACAGAAAATTTCTGTGAATGAAATTACATGCGTAACTTCCGATCAAAGAGTTGATAAATTTAATTGGTCCTGCCTTAAAGGCTGTTCCTCATTCAAAACTACGGTCGATTATTTGAGTACGAAAATTCTCAAGCCTAAACAAAGGATAAGCTGAGGAAAGAGAAGTTGATTACATACACTAAGTAAGATTCGTGGACAACAAGCAATGAAATATTCATTACGAGGTCTTCGTTAATATTTCCAACATTCAACAATTTCACATTAACTTTTATATATTGTCCATTTACATAAAAATCGAGTAACAGTTTGTTTTCTTAACAGTGTTAATTGTTAACTTAGTTTAAATTGCTAAATAACATTTATAGGTACAGCTCTGGATATAATTTCAATGAATTCAAATATTTTAGAATAAAAAATTTAAATTTCTTGACTATAAAGAGAATTAAATTTTTAATCCGAGATTTCCCGTCAATATCCAAATTAAACGTCAAAACGAGTTGCAAAAACTAGGTTTAAGTTAATATAATCTAAATTCTATAAATCGAGCTTATTTACATGGAATTGTGGTTTTGCAGTTGCACAAATATACAATCCGCGATTATTGTACCTGTAAGTCGAGGTTGTAGTAATTCGAAAAATCGGCGAATTAAATTGGCATTTCTGTGTAATTTCTGGTAATTATCGCTAATATTCAAACAAATATTTGTTGATATCGTATGCGTAGGTGTAATAATGATAATGTAAGTAATTTTGAATTAATATCACGATTGATAACTATCAAAATCAATTTTTAAAATGATTCTTATAAAATGGCCGATACTTCTTTATCAAGTTTGAAGAGTGAGGTAGAACAAAATTTGCCTAGACCAAGAATATTTCGTGATGGAGCAAACCTTATTGAAATACACCATGATGTCGATTTTAAAATGTTTGTATTTCTACTTCATAATAACTTGGACCTTTCTCCTTTTTTATATTTTGCGATATTATTCAAACACTATAAATACAAATTTATGTTAAATCTGTGTTATATATTATATTAAAAAAGCCTTTCCTCTAACCTCACAAATTAATATGACAGCTTTTAGAAAATAACAAAATCGATGAGTGTTGTTCACAACTATATTACTTGGAATTTACTAAAATCTGAAATTACGTAATTTTATCTTGAAATTACTTCTGCAACTCACTGCATAAATAATCTGGAATACAATTTAATATTGGATTCCCTAATTCTCGATATAATTCTCCTTTCTGCAACCGACCCTAAAAGTATTTAATACATCCTAATTAATATTTAGAAAATGCATTTGCAATTTCAAATTTTAAATTTCGGAAAACTTGACTAAAACATTATTAATTTTATTTTAAAAGTATAAGAAATCAATGTTTTAGTTAATGTAATGATAATTAAATTTAAATTACAAATAGAATAACTAAGGAGTAAAATTCCATTATTATCAAAATCAACCTCAAACATTACTTTATTAATTTTTATCATTATATAAAATGAATAGAAAGTTGTTTAGAGCCAACTGTTATAATAAATAGGTATGAAATTGTTTATTATTATATATTTTAATTTAAGTTTAATTTATTAATCTCACACCAATAACATGATGGAGCTTCCATGTACTATGTAATGTTGGAATTTAAGAACGTAAGACCCAGAACTTCGTTTGCTGCTATATCCGATCTTTATTTCTAACTTTGTATTTTAGAAAGAGCTAACTAAGTGTTAGGACTTATTTCATGGGTAAATTTCGTACTACATCAACATATTTAATATTTTACGTTTTCAGTCTAGAATTACTGCTATTATAAAAATTATGTATTTCAATTATTCCTAGAATATAAATTGTTTAGTCGTCATCGCACGGCGTTTAAATATTTTCTATACTTTGTTCTAAATACATAGAAGCTTTTAGCTTTGTTAACATGTATCCCTTAACTAGTGGCTAATTGGTTCTAAAATGACTTATTGCACGCTCCATTTAAATAGACGTGCAGCTTTAGTACTTGATCATTTACATTTTTATGCCACTAGTGCATTCACGAATAAAGAAAATGGTTTGGGTTTGCAATTAGAATTCCTCGAATATTAATTAGGATGTAAATCGAAACCCATTTTTGTTATAATGTGCATTTTAAAGCAATGGGAGGAGTAATTATCAGTTGTAAACAATTTTAATTAAATTTACGAGGTAAGTAAAGCCTTTTATTAAATTTCCAACACTTTGAAGACCTATAATTTTATACAGGATACTTTTATTTGCAATGTAAATCTATATCGGATCAGAGAGTAACTAATTTTACGCTAGAGAGGGTCATAAATTTTGTGAAGCGCTTCGTGTCGACAGAGGACATTTGTTACTGTCAAAAATTAAACTTTCGATATAAAGCGATCTACGAATGCATATAAAAAGTAAAAAAAATAAGTCATGACGATTAACATCTTTTATATCAATCGCTAGTTACAACTGTGGGCGAAACTAAAAGTAGTGGATCTCGTATAATTACACACTTACCACTTTATCTCCAAGGTTTCGTATTGTACATGGGAGAAGAACGGTTTGACCAACTTTAGCTTGTATTTCTCTAAGCGAAAGATCGTCAAATTCAGGAGTCAACGACAGTTGTTGGTCATACAAATTTTTTCGCGCAACTTTACTTCGACCATAATCTGAAACAAATGAAAATCAATTTAAAATATTATTTACATATTATTAATTGTTTCTTCAAAATGAAATAGTTTTAATAAATAATTGAATGGAGTATAATTGCATCCTATTTAAAACAATTTTTTAGATGAAGTTATTGAAAAATCTAATCCAAATTAAAAAAATAACATTATGAGTCATTTATATGACGAGATAAACACCAATTTAGGCTTTTATATAACGACAAAATATTAATATTAAGCATTAGCGCTGGGAAAGTTGTATTTAGATCAAATTAGGAGGCAATACGCTAGTAGAAAATCAAGAAATATTAACTCATAAGGTTAATGCATAAAATTCAGCCTGTGGAATGCCCTAAAATGTTAGAAACTAAATTGTCTGAACAAAATAGAGCACTTTTACATAGAATGAAAGTTACATGATTAAATGCTATTAATAATAAATTGTACAAATTTTGAAGCACTGTTCATCTTTTCATACATTATTCTACGTAATTAATAGGAGGCTTATAGTGCATCCCAAATATTCCCCTAAAATTATGTGTAAATTGCGTGATTATCTACATTAGTGTTTACCAATCTTTAACATATGAAAAATATAACTTCTAAAGGATCTAGGTGCCAAAATTTCTGTCTTTGAGGTTTTCCCCGAAAATGGTTCTAAGTGTTAACCCAAATTTAATTCAGAAGGATTTATGTGCCTCTCATACTTTTTAATAGTTACATTTTACATTGAAAGATATCAATGGTTCTAAACGACACCACATGTTAATACGAAAAACGGTCTAAGTACTATCTTACTAGTTTTTGATTTGTTAGTGTATAAGTGTGTCCCAATGGCAAAACATGTTAAAAGAAGTGATAATACAATTTTAACAAGGCGCAAGCGAAACACGGAGAGTTTAATTAACGAAAGAAAACGACAAAAGCTAACTAACAAGAGATATACTACCACCAGTGGTGTTAAGATACTGGCAAAATGATCACTCGTAGATATTGCAAAGTAACATAACCTTTAAGAAAGCACATGTAACATAATGTTGTTTTTTTAGATAAATTGTAAATGTAATTACAAATATAAAGAACTTTCTGCGGAACAGAGGCGTTTTCTATTTGAAGACTACTATGCAATAGCAGACCACATTAAATGAAGTACTTACCTACTTGACTCATTTAAATTGGAATAGATCGGAGGAGACGCCACCGTAGTTACCAGAACCCTAAAGAAGGCCGTCGGCAGTGCTCTATCTATTACATTCTACCTAGTGGTAAAGGCACGCATACACAAGTATGTCGTAAAACCTTCTCGGAGATATTTGATTTGTCTCATAAACGAGTGCAGGTTTTAATTGACAAAAAACTCGGAGAAATAATATATAATGAAAAGAGGGGTAAATACAATAAAGCCAGAAATTACTTTCCAGAACTTAAGTAGCTAATTAGATCCCAAATTGAACTATGCCCTAAAGAATAAATTCATTATAGTAGACATAAGTCTTGCAGGGCACTCCTTAGCCCAAATTTGAACATAAATCGCTTATTTCTTGCTCTTAAACAGAAATACCCAGATATCATAGTTACATACAAGTACTTATCTGATATTTTTAAGCAGGATTTTCCAAATTTAAGATTCTGCAGACCTAGATCTGACACGTGCTCTAAATGCGACTTGTATCAAAATAAACTGCTAGTTACATGTGAACCAATAATAAACGTTTGCTTGCAACAACATTAGAGATGTATCAGAGAAAATCTGAGCGAGCCAGGGCTATAATGCAGAAGAATGAGGTCAATTCACAAGAACCAAATAGCGATATCACAGTTCTGCCGATAGATTTAGAGCAAGTGTTGCCTATTATCACTTTAATCCATACACAGATGTTTTATAGTTGGCAACTGTCAAGTTATAATCTCTGGGTGCATATATCAGACAATGGCAGTACATACATGTGCTTATGGAATGAGTCCAATACGGACAGAGGTGGAAATGAAATTGCATCTGCATTACTAAAGGTGTTGCAAATGGTACTCTTCCACTAAAAAAGAAACTTGTTGTTTGCTCTGATAACTGCATTGGACAAAATGAGTATCGAATGTCCCTTATTTGTTCATTTCTCTTGTGTCTAATGACATGTTGTTGATGTCATCAATTTAATACAATTAATGATCATCAACATATCTACGACTTTAATAAAATAAATGTATATAAGGATTCATAGATATAAATAAACTAGTTATAATTCCTTAAATAGTTAGAAACATCATTTTAAGATTTAGGATAAGTAAAAATTTAATACGACAAGCAGTAAACTAAATAGACAGGTTCTTGCGAAAATCGTGACGCCTTGAATAACCATCAAAGCGTAAACAATAACTGAATAGTTTGCCGACTTGTCGCATTAAAAAAAAGATTAGTGTCAACAAAGTGCAAAGCTACAAACCGACACGTTTTACGCAAATAAATTCTTCGTAGAAACAATAAAGTACAACGAACAACCAATTTAAAACCATTGGTTGAAATTTGAAATCTAGTGAGCGCCATTGGACATACAACCCCCCAAAAGTCAACAAAGAGCCGACCATCAAAGAAAACGGGGTCTTTTCCACGAGTTCCTGCATGATTCAAGTAATCATCAAGGATAGTGAGTTTACACAATACACGCAGTGCTTCGAGAGACCCGATGTGCAATTCTATCGTAAAAACTTTTTAAATTAGAGAAAGGACTGACTGAATTTCGGTCAGCTCTACCCAATGATTTGGGGGCAGATAGAATCGCTCAGTTTATAAAAGAAACAGCAAGTGATCTACTTATACAGATCCAGCAAGCGAAATCCACCAGGCTACAAATAACCAAATTGGAAGAAAATCAAACTACAAACAAGGTAGAAAACAGAGTTTTAATTAACCGCGAGTGTAAAAACAAAGTTGGTAGCTTAACGTAGACATTTTCATAAACAGTTAATTAAATTTGAGATTGTAAAAATAACAGTCATTCATAAAATTGTATAGACAAGGGAAAGCAAACAATTTACCTGAGTACATAATATTGACCCTCAAATGCGGTAGTTGAGCACCCTTATATATACAAACACGCAATTGTAAAGCGATTAATTTTAATAATCACTTACCGTAAAAATTATTAGTAGACTTTATAAGTTTTAATCATTTTGTATTATTGAAGGAAGACAATATCAATCAAAAAAATTAAGTTAACCTTCTTTGATCATCACGTATTAAATAGAAAATTATTTAAAATATTTATCCTTTTTTTATTAATTAGTATATGTACACTTGATATTAATTGATTTCAACAAATGTTTGTTTGCAATTTGATGTTATTTGTTCAAGAGATAAGAACTGAAATTAGAGGTACCAAAGTTGTAACAGGTAAACGATTATTCAAGGTTGCCCATACACAAAGGACAGGCTGCCACAAAGTGAGGTTAGTGGTCGTTGACTCCTTAAATTGAGTTTATAAATACACAGTACCGCTTGACTAACCAAAAATTAATTGATAAAGCATCAATAAAATTGGCGACCACCAAACAATGTTTGATCAGATTGAACAAAAGTTTTTTACAGGTAGACATTCATATTTACCATGCGACCGTGACTTAGCTCATGTAGAAGAAAGGAAGAGGGTTACAAAGCTTTTTATACGATTAAAACATCTTGTCATAAAAATCCATTTACAGTATACACATTACAACCAGTTGAGTTGAAAGGCTCAAATAAAGCAAGCGGTCGCATGTTAAATACCGCTAAGATTAATATTTCTTTCACATGTTGGTTGCAAATTTCTGTGAAGAATCTGGGAAAAGTATACTGCAAGAAAACATTCAGTGAACTAGAAGATTGGAAAGTATGTAAAGTCCTTAAAAAAGGAGTAACCATTGAAAAAATGACGAATATGCCCCTTCCACCATTGGAGTATTAAAACAAAATTTCTGGAGATAAGCTTTAAAACCTAAGAGATATGCTTGACTATATACTATGAAAATCTTAATCAGAAAACACAAGAAAACATCTTGCAATAAGGTAGATAGAAGTTATACTCTTCATATGAGAACAAGAAAATTTAGTAAAACGTTTGGAACATAACAGATGAAAAAGAACTGCGAACTGGTGGTTCAGAGACGTTGATTTATATGAACCTCTGTAGAATATTAAATGTTAAAGTAGGACAAAGTAAGGACTTTTGTAGCAACTCATCAGCTATTTAAATATACGAGGGTGCTTTGAGAACTTTGCCAAATAAAAGGGAAAATGAGAAAATTTGTTTTTAAAGTACGTTTTATTTTTCTGCATAATCTCCTTTAAGTTGAATTCACTTCATCCAACTATGATCCATCATCACGAAAGTACAATTCTTCAAGTCCTCTAAAATAGTCATCGACAGCTGCTTTTACTTCTTCGTCCGTAGAAAATCTTTGTTCTCCAAGGAAAATTTTTAGTCGTGGGAATAGATTGAAGTCATGCGGAGCTAAAACAGGCGAATAAGGCGGAAATTAGAACTGATCGTACTTCAGTTCATTCAATTTTCCCGTTGTTACTAGACTTGTAGGCTGACGTGCGTTGTGCTGATGGAAAATGATCCCTGTTTTACGTAACCCAGGCCTTTCTTCATGAATTCTTTTATGCAATTGATCTATAAGTTTAGCATAATATTCACTGTTTACTCTTTGGTGCTTGAGAAGATAGTCAATTAGTAATATTCCCTTGGCATCCCAAAAAGCTGACGCCATAACTTTTCCAGCTGATTTCACAGATATTGCCTTCTTTGGTTGTAGAAAACCGCTATGTCTCCGTTGTTTTGATTATTGCTTAATTTCAGGGGTATAATAGTGGATCCAGGTTTCGTCTGTTGTAACAAATTGTCGGACGAAGTCGGTTTCATTTGTATTAAAACGATCTAGAGTCTTACGGCAAATTCTCATTCTCTGAAGGTTTTGATCCACTATCAATATGCGGGGTACCCATCCTGCGGAAAGATTTTCATCCCTAATTCCACAGTTAGAATATAAAACGTTCTTGCATCTGAGATACCTATATCCTTGGCAATTTCGGAGACCTTTAACCGATGATCCATCATATCATTTTTCAACGATTTCAGGCGTTATGACAGTTTTTGGTCGTCCACTGCGCGGGTCATCTTCTAGGCTCTCACGATCATGTTTAAATTCCATCTCCCACTTGTGCACAGTCGTAAATGATGTAACAGAGTTTCCTAAAGTATTCTTTTTTTACGAAATATTTCATAACAGCGCACGTTTCAGATTTATCCTTTTTGCAACACTTGTACAACTAGCTCTATTCAAAGCGACGCGACTCCAAATTGATACTACCTGACAAAACATTACATTTGAAATTTGCGCGCACTACAGTTGGTGTCAACTATTGCGTATATTTTATTCGAACTAATGCTGGTATCTTGTCTTCATTTCGTGAAGTTTTCAAAGCATCCTCGTAATAAGATGAATGATTTTAAAACAGTAAACCACGTTTGACACATCGTTTTACTATAAATTGAATATGACAGACAAAATTTAAAGCAAATTCAAAGCTACAGGGTGGGTGACTCAAACGCGAGTCAAATTCCTTTAGTACTATACAAAATGAAAATATGTACCATAAGACGACAAAATAACACAACATTTAAACCTATCAGAAACAACACAGATTGCTCCATGATTATGAGGTGAATCAAGCTAGAGAAACCGAAATATTTAAAGGATTTAGGCTAAAAAGGTTGCGTGCTTAAATAACAGAACTATAATTAACAAAAGCTGAACGTGCTGAAATGGCCGTAAAATAAACCCTTGTTCTTTGTTGTTGGATATCATTCAACCTTAGAAAACCAACTTCTTTAAAAACAATTACTACATAGAGGGAATATCTTGTCAGGTAACATGCTGGCGAAGACTTGTCCTCTTGCTATGAGAGTTGAAAAATAAAATCCGCCTTATCTAGAATAGAGCCGATATAGATGCCTCTGAAATAACCTGGAAGCATAGATTGAAGTCTGGAAACACGCTGATGGAGGTATCTATGTCTTCCTGAAGCGTACATGGAAACGGGAGATGATTTAACTTAAAGGAAGATAAAAATACAAAACTAGAGAATGAGCTAACATTTTAATGTCATATAAAAACATATGTAAATGCCATATTGTTTTAAATCACTAAAAGTAAAGATAACTAGAGTATAAAGGATTAAAAAATATAACTAAATGAATTGAAACAATCCATATTTTCAGCGAAATCTATACATTATAAGCTTTCACGTATTCCAGTTATCAGTGAGCATTGACCACTGTTCCTAGCCAGAAGCGAATTTAACTTATTCCAATTGATCCAAATATTTACGTTATGATCTTGGTGCTAAAGTCTGTATCTTTATAAATGACTGATTGGGATTAAAATAGGACACTTCTACCTCCCGGCTAACAACAATCTATTTATGGAAGTATTGTAAACGTAAGATGCCGAACAACATCAAATCGATGTGATAAAAGTGAGACTGCGACGGCTTTCTGGGTTCGATCGGTTACTCGAGCGTCTCTTTTTGTGACGTCTGCTCGGGTGTAATTTTTGTGTCGGCTTGCCGTCACTTATTATT
>JAHWXV010275906.1:0-14876 GCA_024586415.1 Phrixothrix hirtus | reverse complement strand
TACCTAGATAAACAATATATTCAACAAATTGTAATAAATGTATAACAGGATGGTCATTTTATTTAAAGAAATTGAAATATTTGTACCCACTTGATAGCAATATTAACAGAAGCATTTTTCCATGAAAACATTTTTTTGTCTGATACATACTGCTTTAAAATAATTATCTCATCCAATACATAACTAAGGTAAGTATATTTTATCTGTAAAAAATAAAAACAATAAAATAGAAGTATTTTTCCATGAAAACAGTTTCTTGTCTTATACATACTGCTTTAAAATAATTATCTCATCAAATAAATAATTCAGGTAAATCTATTTTATCTGTAAAAACTAAAAACAATAAAATTGTAATATACAATTATTAATTTCTACCACATATCAATTCTTTAAATTTAAATACAGTCCTATATAAATGACCTTAGCAATAAGGTAATTATTTAGGTATGTCATTCACACATTTATTACTAACAATTTTACAAATGTATTTCTTTTAACTACAATAAAAGTAAATAACAAAGAAATTGTTTGCAATTAAATATATTTTCCATTGAAATTTTATGGTAACACTCTCCGAGTGACGTCATGCGCGATGTCGACGCATTTTAGTGTACATGAGTATCATACCTTGTAATCTTTATATCATGAGGCAGACTATAGTAATAATTCTAATATATAATTAATTCTTTATTCGTAACCCTTCCTTGGCTAATACATTATTGCTATTAAAGGATCAAATTATTTTCACATTTTGGCGATTTCTTTAATGTGTTGAATGGTTTCGACATAATTCTATACTTAGCTTCATTGGGGTTGTGTTTGAAACTACTAAATTCTTTAATTTTACAGAATCAGATAAAATAACTAAAGATAAGTGCTAACAATTAAACTAGACAACTAAACTAGGAAATGTGTGTTTCAAGTTTACTTAAAAAGATAGATATGCAATCAACATCAGCTCATCTTAGTTTTGTATATAAATTGTAGTGTATACTTTTAAAAAATTGTTACTTAATATGAAGCGCAACAAGATATATGTAATGAATGAAATATTTTATTAATAAACTAATTTTTAGGTATACTTTAATTAAGTAAAATAACTTAAAATATTCAATTATGTGTTCAAAAGTCTTCTACAAATACTAAACTACTGATTTAAATCGTTAAAAAGCACTTAATCTAGCGGCTTTAATTTAGTTTATAAGAGCTGCTCCGCCCTTCTAAGACAAGAGCTCCAAATTCTGCCTCACAAGCCTACCTAAGATCGTACAAATGGCTTAGAGGAAAACTAATTGTAAGTATAACCTGAATCGGTATCTACCCAATTTTAAGTTCAGGGACAAGTTTATTGGTTGTATTTTAATTGATTTGATTTGCCTCATTATTGTACAAACCATGAAATGAGTTCGACAACTTTTACAATTGTGTCAATGAAATGAAGCTTGCGTTAGGGTCAGTCCACAGAAGGAAGTCGATACGTATCCAAGTTTTTAATTTATCGATAATTAACAATTCACTTAAAACTTGAAAATTAAATTATAAACGATATAAACCATACTAGAGTAATTTAAATAGAATGCAGAAACGTTAGATTTCTTTGACCTTTTGGTAATATGTCCTACTAGAAAGCGAATTAAGCTCTCATCTTATGAAAGTCAATTTGAATGTGTTATGAATAACCAAAGTTGAATAACTACCAAGACGATCTGAAAATCAATTTCCAAGAAATTAGCATCCCTATTTCTAATTAAAATTGGCGCAATTGATGCTAATTACACATTTGTAGTAATTGATTTTTTAAGTGAAAACTGTATTTCGCCAATGCAACCAGCAAAGAAATATTAATTCATGAACTATTATAATCAAATTTTTCATAGTTAATGGCAAAGCGTTATGATTTAATAAATACTCAAAATTATATCATACTATTCAATGACACAAAAACAATAAAGAATACTTTATCGTTCTTAAGCTTTGCCATGCTTTACGTATCAATGTTATAGGCGTATTTAATAAAATAATCTACTATATGATACTCTAGAAAGATATTATATTAAAATTTTAGAAATTTCATTTGAAAAGGTTCAATGTATGAGGCATTATTGGAAAACATTCTATACATTCAAGAATAAAAGTGTTTTTCCATACTTTGTTGCTATATATTTTAAAGCTTTATTTCATCTAAGTATAATTTTTAAAAGCGTAATAGCTGTGTTGTTTTTTAAAAGTGTTCAATAATCTTAAAATAAAACTTATAAATAAATAAAACTAAATACTGTTAAACTTCTTAGCATTTCTTTTATTCCTTTCAGATTAATTTATCCTTAAAAAATCTCATCAACTTAGTGAAGTTTCATTACCTGAATTTAATGATTGCTGAAAGTATTTGTATTACAACCCGGAACGTCAGTTTCAAGCACTTTCAAGGTATGGTTAGTTGCATGTATGTGTAATTGCGTGGTTGCCTATTCAAATATCCACTCAGCAAGTGAACGTAAAGTATGATAATTGCCAAAAGTGATTATGGATACGCTGCCTATATAACATGAAAAGCATCTTTGCAATTAATTTTAATACAACTAGCTTTAAAAAGTATTATGAAAATGACGGAAAAGAAATGTTTCAATCACTCCAAATTATCTTAACAGTGATTGAAAAATTATAACAGTATAGTATTGAATTAAATAAAAATTTCAATTCTTATAAAAAGTACCTTAATACGAGTGTTTACTTGCTTGAACAATAATTAGTATACGTATGTATCAATAATATACACTCTAAGTAAATACAATTCCTATTTCAATTCTTAAAAATGTACAAAAACTATGAGAAGATGCCTTTGAAATTGAATTTTTCTATTTTCGAAAATAATGGCCCTTAAGAGGTTATGAATCCAATGCTAGCTTGTTATGTCTCAAAACTTGTTTGACACTCATCCCAGTCAAACTTACTTCTCTTATTTGCACTAAATTAAGTTTCAATATTGGAAAGGTGATACTTTAGAAAAACAGTAATATAAGTTCAATTTTCTAATTGTTACATGGATTGATTTATTCGAATACAAAATTATATTGTTGTAAATACAACCTGTTTTGCAAAATACTAAGTCGCTCATTTAAAAATATGTGGTATAGTAGCAGCTTTTTCCAAAAATGTTCAATATTTATCTTGTCTATAGTATAATGTGTCAGTAGTTATAATTTATGGATACCAGAGCGGAAGTGATTTCATCAAAACTTATTTCCACGGAGATGATTTCAAAATTAGGTTCACTGTGTGTGCCAAATTATGTCAAGGTATTTGTGCGTTTCTGCCTGTTCTTATAGGATATTCCGTTATTTCATTTCTTAATTTAAATTTTTTAGATTTAGCAATCTTATACACATAAATGCAACATATCAAAATATTAACTTTGAATAACGTTTTAAAAACATACCCCTTGAATCTTTGCATAACAATTTGGGACACAAGTAGTTATGCTACACCGCTTCCAGAACGGAACTGACATAATCAAATCTTATTTCCACTGACGGATTTCAAAACTACGTACCACACAGTGAGGGTAGTCGCCCATTTTGAGAGTGGGCGGCCATTTTGTGGACGGTCCCTTTTTTAGGTGGAGTAGGGGTAGTCGGCCATTTTATGGGTGGGCGGTGGCCATTTTGTGGTAGGAGTCAGCTGTATTGTGGGTGGACCATTTTGCATATAGGAGGAGAGAGCCATTTTATGTGAGGGGTGAGGGAACCGCTCATTTTCCGTGAGGGGAGTGAGAAGCCGGCCATTTTGTGGGTGGGCGGCGGCGAAAATTTTGTGGTTGTTTATTTTGGGGCGTAATGGCGCATGCGCAGGATAAACAAAAATGGACTTATCGTGAATAATATGTGCATCTTTTTGTGGTAGAGACAATTAATTATTGATGTCCTCATTACTTATCAGAAAGTAGTTATAATTAGCATACAAAGGCGGATGTCCTCATTTATCATCAGTCTAGACAGGAAATGGAGTGAGATTAGCTTATAGGACCCTGGACACTCCATATATTTAAATGGACATTTTGTGGTCAAACACGGGCAAGGTGTATATCACTAGATATCTAAGTCTATAGTGGACAGTATTACATATGTTTCATACGGGGATTTTTCTGATAATGTATCAGGGAGACAGATATGGGCAAATTAAACACCAGTATTTTAAATTAACTATATTTATTTATTGATTATTAAATTACAAGACGTATTAGTTTTATAATAGTTTCCCTCTGTTATTTAGATATTTTGTTAAGTCCTAGTTCCATCAGCTGTTTAATTAATCGCTAGTTCTCAACCTGCTTTTCTTTGTACATTTTTCTAATTGAGATGCCTTTTACAGTTTTGTAGAACTCCCGTCCCTTTTCGTTAACCAGTTTTCTCTTTTCAAATCCTTCATACCATCGGTAACAATAACAAGTCGTTTTATCATGAAGTTCGTAAGGAGATGTATATTTTGAAATCTTCGAAACGCCTATTGAAGCAACTCTCGATATTTCGTCAAGCACATTACCACACATTCTTCTTCTTACATGTAACCATTCTTCCTTAAACACATTTCTTGAATACTGAACATTGTGTTCCTTGTAGTGCATCTAAACCACGCCTTAAAGGTGTTTGTCCATCTTTACATGCGATACATCTTAACACACCAATTGCTTGATCTGAACACGATATTTTTTTAAATGTAACCTTTTTCTTAAACGTTGTGGTCGTTTTCTTAAAGATAATGCAGATTTTCTATTGGTGAAATGAACTAAAGCATGAATATGTTCATGTGCTGTACTTTCATCATCGGAAAAAGGTAACAACGACACAGCGAATACCATTTAATATCTGATAAGCTTACCATTAAACTAAAATCTGCTTGATTTAGAAGTAAATGATACTATTCTTTACTGGATTCTTCGTAATCCTTGGCAACTACATCCGGGGACAAAGGTTTTACTTCATTGACATTCAACAGTGTGTAAAAATCTGTTTTATATACCGAAGCTATTTTGGGCAGCTATTTCTATCGCAACCTTATTCAAATATTTAGAACAGACTAACCAAGTATCTTTATGTATGTTTAATATATGTTGTCACATAGTGTCTTAAAATCTGAGCGTGCGCAGTACCGCACAATCTCGGATTCTGACATCATGTGATTAACATCCAGATACACGGTAAACATCGATCTTTCACGTAATGCTAGTTTACGTTAAACGGGATCAACGTTAGATTAGGAAAAAGGTTAGGTTCGTACATTTATAGGTTTACGTTGTATTCTTTTGTATTTGTCATTCATAATCAGCAATTCAATTGGTTTGTTAACAAATATTGTCCCTGATACCT
The DNA here is from genome assembly GCA_024586415.1 of Phrixothrix hirtus. NCBI lineage: Eukaryota > Metazoa > Arthropoda > Insecta > Coleoptera > Phengodidae > Phrixothrix > Phrixothrix hirtus. The sequence continues at coordinate 9,513 of JAHWXV010275906.1, read as the reverse complement.
CGCTTCAATGTATTTTTTAGGAAACGCTCTAAGTTCACGGAAGAGGATGTCAAAGTCATAAGAATTGTAGCAAGTTTCAAAAAAAATGTTAAAAACGTTTTCGAGAAAATCTCAAAAAACTTCAAAATCGCGAGAATAAAGTGGCATTTCTGGGCATTAGATTTTAACAAAGTTCTGGACCTCTGATGTTCAAAAGGTAAAAAACTTAAATATAAAATTTTAAAGAAAAACCAAAAGATGGCAAGTGTAAAGGGGCACTTCTGTTCATTTTATATTAACTAAATGACGAACATCTCTTATGCAGAAGCAAAATAATTAAATACAAAGTTTTAAAATATTGTTAGAGCCAATTTCGCGAAAATCTCGGAAACCAAAAAATTCCAAGAGCAACGTGGCACTTGCGGCTATTGGATTCTAATGAAATTGTTGCAGTCGCATGCAAGGGTAGATACGAACGTGTAATTAAAATTTTGTTTGCCTACGATTTTTGTTTTTCAGATATCCTGTTCACACACACATATACACACACACACACACACGCACACACACACACACACACAAACACACACACACACACACTCAAACACGCACGCACGGACGCACGCTCGCACGCACGTACGCACGTACGCACGCATGCACGCACGCATGCACGCAAGCATGCACGCAAACACGCACACGCACGCGCACGTAGCGTATAAGCTGGGCATCCCATATACTATCATCGATAGTGATCACATTAGAATTAGTGGTTCACAGCAAAACAAAGTACAGCCAATGTGCAAACCCATTTCTTGAAACCCCCAATATTACGATATTTTGGATTATGACTTCCGCAGATTTTGTTGTCACTAACATATTAAAATCTAATGTGTGTGAATAGGAGGGCACCATAATAGCTGAGTGTAAAAAGGATGCCCTAATCATAGTACATTGTAGATTGTGTATGACTGTGTAACGGATGCCTCAAGCCTTTATAAAAGACACTGTTGCCAAATTGCCGATGTTCGTAAAACTGACCACACATTTAAAATATTTTACATTCGTGCTATTATCATATGGGAAAGTAACAATTAAATAGATTTCATGTGTTATTTTGGAAGTATAAGTTGAAACACATATTGAGATAGAAACCACACGAAATTCATGAAGACAAGACAAGACAAAATACAATATCAAATACATAACATTATGTACCGTGAATCACAATGTAAAATTTTAAGCTACGAAAAGTGATATGTCTGTTACTCTAATGGAAAATACATCAGTTGGTAGGAACCTAATATGATAGTTTATGTGTTCTATTTTATTTATAAGATAGCTTCTAAAATAATTACATTAACGTTACTTCTTACATGTAGGATTTGCAGTGACTAGTTTAAACGCAAGATAATTCTATTTATATTTATTTATTACGTTTATAACCATAAACACATTATATACATAGCTGCTGATGCATGGGCATAAATACCGATTCCCGTAAGAAAGTTTACGATATATCACTTTTTTCGGTTACAATTACATATATGTAAGGGATAGGCCATTTACAGTATATAGCATTATGTATGTGGAAAATTTAATTACACGGTGTTAGGTAATATGTGCATAAAGATGCGGTATATTATATTAAATTTTTTGATACGATTTTCATTTTATTGAGGCATTTTGCGGCGATCTTACCGTGTTCGGCTTAAAATATTCATCTGGTGTGAATCAATTAATCGTATTTCAATACAAATAGTACTAGATATTCCCTAGCTTTTATAAATGATGATTAAGGTGTTACAACGTAAGATAGAATATTAAATGTTTTTTTATGGTTAAAAGAAATACTAATTCTGATTTTCAATTTTGGTGAATCATTCATTAGTCTATACAAACAATATAAGTAAAGACGTTTTTACAAATAAATAAATAAAGTAATTCATAATTAATTGTAAATGTAACTTGCATTAAATTTATAATAAAATTTGTATTCTAAGTTTTAGTACAAATTATAATTACAGGTCATTATAAATTATAATTTTTTATGGGCGAAGAACTATTTTATAAAAAATAAAAAAATATTACTTTAATTTTAAATTGAATATCTGCCCATCCAAGATGCATGAATATTGATAAAATATATTTATATTGAGAACCCTATCAAGACCGTTTATTTGAAATAAGTACAGTTCATCTGGCGTTACCTGAGAAAAAAACAAGTTTCTGCTTCAGCTTAATACGCCTTACTTCGTGGTTATTTTACGGGTTTGCAACATGTAGTACACTCACAACAAAGACATTCATAATGAAAATTATGCATAATAAACGAGACAACTATTTAGATTTTGTTCAATAAGTTGTTTCAAAACTAAATTGAAATTTATACTTGGGAAGATGGTTGTATTTTCGAAAAATAAGAAAAGCATGTGAAATAAGCAATAAGGTATTAGAATGCTACTACGTTCTACAATAATTTTAAGTTATAAATGACAGCAAAATCAGAAACAGGTGGAAACTGATTTTCAAGTCTAAATTACTGACTTACTGACCAAAATCGCTGAAAATACTAACTTTTTAATCGCCTAATATTAAAATTACTGACTTTAATCAAACGATTTAATGTTGTTTTACAAGGTAAAATCAGATCATTAATTTGCAGAGCTAAGAACTGTAGATGATAACTCATATAAGTAACATATGTGCCTCAGCAAATAACTTGCTAAAAAAATAAAATAAATTTTTAATTATTTATTTCTTTTATTCTAGAAAACGGTTATTGTTTGATTCCTGCGAAGTAATTGCGGTAAAATTCGCATATAGCGACATCAAATGATCGCAGAATTATCACAAGAGAGTTACATTTTTTTTCATACAAACTTCTACTTATTGTAATAACTAGGCAATCTTTTGATGAAGGAATTGCAACTGTAACCTAAATTTTGGATTTTTTATTGAAAAATGAAGTAATTAATGAGGATTTCCTCTTCTCAACACTTTTCTGTATTTCGTCAGCATAGTACCTTTTTTATCTACTTGTTCTTTAACTTTTTCAACGCTGTCAAGCGATACTTGCGCAACATTAGCTCCAAACAGATCTTTATTTGGAATGACCCCCTTTAATCTTTCATTTTCCTCCTTCAAAAGCCTATTAGCTGCAGTTATTTTTCCTTCTTCGCCATTCTTTAGCTATTTTAATGCAGATTTCTTTTTTACCAATTTCTTTTTTCTCAGGTAACAGCTTTTTTTCAAGCCTTTTTTCAGAAAGACGATGTTTTTCCTTGTCTTATTCTTTCTTCTGTTTCTTCTTCTTAATTATACGTTGTTCTTCACAGTACTACCTATAATGAATATAGGCTGACTAAGCGAGATCCAAGAGTTTTTATTTTGTGAACAAGGTGTAACTTTCCATCATAAAGCAGCTACAAAGGTCCCTTAACATGAACATAAGCATCTAAACTTTTATCAGACATATTTGCCCGATCAGGAGTTAAAATTCTCAAAGAACTTGAGAAACATATTCCAACATCCGCTGACTCATGAGAGAGTGGTAAAGCTGCTTCGACAACCTTAGAAACAAGTGGGTACCGTAACTTCCCAACATTATTAGTTTTCTTAAAAAACTCGTTCCAGTAAATATAAATACGATTTTCTTACTGTCAGGCATGTCTTGTTCTAAACTCAATAACTTCCATTCATCAATGGGAGAACCTATTTTCAGATCAATGCTTTTGCCACTTCAACAATGGATTTCCAACTGCTGTGTTTCGCTCTTTCTGACGGGATCACACATTAAAGGTGCTTGATTAAAAGTTTTGTAAATATTGAAGATGTAGTGAAAATTTGTTTGCAACAAGCAACATAATGCTTTTTTCCTTGAAGCCAAAATACAAGTTTATACTTTTCAGGTTAGTGCTTAATTTTTCTGCTGTACAGCCTCCACTATTTACTTCCTTAAGAGAAAGAAAGTCTTTCTCATTATTTAGGGAATATACCGAGAACAACCTTTGAATGACATATACGATTCACTAGTGTACTTATTAGAGTTTTAAGCTTATAAAGTGAGTCAAAGGTTTTTCTTTCTGAAAATTACCGGTAAAACGAGTAAACAAGTGTGCACCGAAATAAGCAAACGTTGCTTCAGCTCTCATTGTGTTGATTTTCAGAAGACTAACAATGTTTTTTTATTTCATCAAGTCACTGTTACATTTAGGAACAAATGCCATGAAGTGCTTTATAACTCCTGGCCGCTGTTCTAGAAGTCTTAAGCTATCTTGCTCCAAAGATAACCACCTCGAAGACAAATGTTTGAAGAATCTATGACTGATTAGCTTGCAATCATTTGAATTCTACTAAAATCTTCCCACCTTGTAGGCCAACCACCAAAAAGGGCATTCTTAAGGAATATTAAATTTGAAGCATTATCTCCAAGCTCTTCCATACTACGCCTGAAAGCATTGTGAAGTATGTGAATATTGCATATACCGAGGTAAATCAGTGGTTTTTTCCTTAATAAAATAAAGAACTCTTTCGTCAGATTTGTATCTACTTCTTTAGATGTAGACCAATATTTAACAGCTATTAGAAGTTCTTTTGATGATCCGGCATTAGCAGTTTCATCAAAAGCTAATGTAAAAATACTATCCATTTCATCCTGCATTTGCTTTTTGAAGAATGGCACAAGGGCATTAGTTATGAAGTACCGTACCTTTGTTCTTGAAAGTAGAAACTCTTTTGGGACATGTGATGCTAACATTATATCAAAAGCTTCTCGAATGTCTTGACAGGATGATAGCATAGAAAAGTCTGCTGTAATTGTTTTCATTACCTTAATCAGTTCTGCTTTAGCCGCACTATCTCTAATATTACACAACTGAACTATTTGATAGTCACTAGTAGAGGGTACACTGTCGCCTTGGGAAGCAGTCATACATTGACGAACTGAAGTCAGGCGAAGCTTTGAAGAGGAAAGCTTTTGTCTACATTCTTCTTTATGTTTTCAATAAGATGAATGCCGTTCTAAAGCATCATGTCGCCAAGATATATTAAAATTTTGACACATAATGCGCAAAAAATCTCGTGGTTACTAGCTTTATATCTTCACTCTAAAATAACATGTCCATTACTGCCGGTCTTTTTCAGCCAATCACTCCGAAAAGTGCACTTCTCGATTTTTAAATCAGTAAGAAATGAAATTTTAAAACAGAATCTGAAACAAAAACGGTTTGAATGTACTGCTTACAAGTATTAGGCTGGATAAACAATTATACATTCCAACTAATCTTCATTTCACAACCTAGTAATTAAAATATCAAAAAGTGTTGGGTATGGAGAATTTTTAGTTAGATTGGTTGGATCACCTCAATGTTCTAATCGAAGATAGTTTAGATTGCTAGGTAGGGTAATTAAAGATCGCGATTTAAGAATAACCTGAATTTAAATTAAAAGGGTATATGACTCTTTGAATTTCAGCTTAGTTTGGCCAATTACCCATTTTAGGAAATTTAAGCTATACATTCATAAATAATTATCCTGTCCACGAGATGACAGGAAAATAATTCTACGACTGGAAAATGACGTAATAACGTAAGGTGAGCCGATTTCCAACTAGACCACCATCACTTTTACTTTAATTTACATATCATCTAAATGTAATTGCACAGTATTCATATATGAGAATAATTGAAGTAAGTAACCCTAATATATTTTTAAGAAAATTTATATAAAATATATTTCTTAATTCTAGGAAGCTGGAACTGTGTTTTGGTACATTAGAGGATAGTTCACTGCCAGTTTGGCCCTATTGAGGCTCATTAGGCAGGCACAATATTCATAACATATTTAGTTACAAGATCTGCTCTTAGAAATTTTTACGGCTTCTAATCTTCTAAAAATGCGAACGCTTTATGCTGTAAGCACTAACTACATCTCTTTGTTAATAATTGATTTATTTATTACTGCTTTCAGTTCACTACCTCAAACATTTGTTTTTAATTCTATATATATTATAATTAAGTATTCGTTATTTTTTGCTAGATATGGGTCATAAAAAGGAAAAATGTCGAAAGCAAATTCTGGAAAAGAAAATGGGGTTGGAAAAAGAAAGATATCAACGTTTAAAAATGATCCTACGACAACATCTCAATTACAAGAAAGAAGAAAGCAATATTATATCAAAAAGAAAGCAGATGGGGCTATTAAATTTGTACACGATATAACTCTGCGAGAGCAAAGGAATATAAGAAAATAATGGAAAATAAGTACTAGGAGGTAAAGAGCGAAACAAAAAGCTATTACAGAAGAAATTCCGCAGGGTATGAAAAATTCAACGTCACCCGGACAAACAATTAGAAAACCTACCCCCACCTTTTTCTCCGCTATATACTTCACCACAAGTCAAACTCCGAGCTAGAAAAGAATCACTTCGTAACAGGTTGCAAAGAAATAAGCTAATAAAACAAAAAGATCAAATACTAATCAGTTTACGATCGAAATTACTATTTTATCAAAAAAAGTTATCCAAATTCTAACAGAAAATATTTGATATTGATAAGAGTGCAAGATACAAAATCGAGGAAATGCTAAAAAGGAATTGTACAAAGGAACTATAGAAATGGTTATTATTTGGTAAAGCAATGGAACGATAGTTGAAGGAAAATTTGTAAAAATTGAAAAACCAAAAGAAGAAACAGGTTTTTGACGCTGCTGTTAGTGTTAAAAGTGTGAAGTATAACGTGTTGATAAAAGAAAAGGTTTTAACACCTAAACAAAAATCAACATTACAGGAAAACCTAATTGGAGAAACCACACAAAGAAAGAAAGAATAAAATTTCTAATGAGGTCAAACAAAAAATTGTAGAATTTCTTAAGCAAGACAATTACAGCAGAATGTGTTCTGGAGAAAATAACAAAAACAAAACACAAAGAGCGTAAGCATAAACGATACCTATTGAATTCCATGAGAAATCTTCATGAGAAGTATGTTAAAGAAAACGAGTTTATTAGTTATTCAACATTTTGTAAGTGTAGAACATTTTGGATTGAGAAACCTTCAATCGAAGACCGCGATACTTGTCTGTGTATACATAACGCCAACTTCGATCTTTTCACACAGATATTTAATAAGTATAAAATCATTGAAGTCAGTAATACCGACGCTCTTTTGAATGCTGTAATACAGTGGAGTCCGCTTATAACGTACCTGGGATATAACGTACCTTCGGCTTTAACGTGCGCATTTAACTGCTTCAGGCCAAATATATGAGTATTTCCCCGATATAGCGTACTGTATATAATTTTAATTCAGGTTATAGAATTTAATATTTTCAGCTAGTTAATTATCAAATTCCGGTTATAAAGTACGAATGTACGTTATTACCGAACGGTTGTTCCCCCAATTAGTTATTCGTGTTTTATAGACTCGAACGCTAGCGGCTGCCGTCGCCGGGGATTCCTAATAATTCACATGAAGGTTTTCTACCGAACAGACCTAGCTTAGACGGCAGTTTTGATTTGATCGTTTTATTGGAACGAATGCCCGGTTGTCTAGTTTTTGGTTCTTTAAAATAGCGAATTGAGTTAAAACATTGACTCGAGGAAAGTCTACTACAGTTAAAGAGAAGGCTGAGATTATTCAAAGAATTGAGAATAGGGTCAGCAAAGCCGAAGTTGCTCGAAGAAAAAAGCTTGCAAAAACAACAATTTCTACCATATGAAACAAGCGGAATAAAATTAAACAATCAAGTAACAATAAATCATACAAGATTAGAAAAATTATAAATCCCTTACGTCAAGAGGTAGATTAAGCACTTCTGCGCTGGTTTGAGATACGAAGGCCCGAAACTATTCCAATAACTGGTGAAGTGTTGAAGGCAAAAGCGGAAGATTTAGCCAGAAGCTTGCAACGTGGCGATTTTAGATGTTCGACAGGTTGGCTCGAACGCTTTAAAATTGGTAATAACATAAACCTTGTAAAAGTGTCTGGTGAAGCTTGTGATGAGAACAAAGAAGTTGTATTGAGCTGGCTAGAAGACAAGTGGCCCGGTATTGCAAAAATTGCAACTGTAGCGATATTTTTAATGGTGCCGAGACCGGACTACTTTTAAAAATGACTTCAGATCGAACCCTTAAATTTAGGGGAGAAAGGTGTATGGGAGGGAACAGTCTAAATTGAGATACAATGTTTGGGTCTGTATAAATATGACGAGTAGTAAAAAATGCAAACTTCTTGTTATTAGCAAATATGAACGTTCGAGGTGCATGAAAAATTTGAAACATATACTTGTCATTTATAAATCACACAGGCACGTAGGGATGACTTCAGCAATTTTTGAAAATTATTTAAAGGATTGGGATGAAAAATTAGAAAAAAATAGGAAAATATTGCTTCTGGTTAATAATTGTGTAGCACATTCACAATAGTAAATCTTACAAATGAGAGATTACTATTTTTGCCACCAAATTGCACATCAGTCTTGCAACAAATGGATCAAGGAATAATTAAGTGCCTTAAGACATACTATCGTAAACATTTGACAATAAAAAACCTTTCTACATAACGATTTTAGACTCACAAGGAAAGGGCCCCAACCCGAACTCACCGATGTCATTGATTTTTTGATATGTTGTAGAACATCAAACAATAAAAGACACGTATTCTTTTTATCTGCTGTAAAGCACTTTTAAGACATGAAAACCACCCTCAAACTTCACCCCCAAAAACGGTTTTTTAATATATCACCGCTTCTAATCAAAATTTTGCGACGAAACAAAATGGAAACTCATTATTACAGAAATATAAAGTTATTAAATGTCGCTATAGCCACGGAGGCTGCAACCCCAATTTTTTATTTTAGAAAATCCATATATTGCATCGATATTTCCATTGCTCAAGTTTAGATTTGGTCTTAAAAAGTAAGTAAAAACTATGTTTATAATAAAAATAACAAAATAAAGTTGAAGTGTTTCAGGAATTTTCGTTAAACCACTTTAACATAAAGTTCACCCCCAAAACAGAGTTTTTCAATATATCTCCGCTTCTAATCAAAATTTTGCGACAAAAAATGGAGAAATAATTATTATAGAAAGGTTGAGCTGCTAAATACCATTGTGAGCATAGAGGTTGCAACCCCTATTTGTTATTTTGGAAAAACCATAAGTTTTTCCAAATTTCCATGGATACAATTTAAATTTGGTCTTAAAAATGAAGAAAAATGTTTTGATAGTTAAAATAAAAAGTAATGTTAAACTACCCCCACATAGAGGTGACTTACCCCATAAAAAATATTCACGATGCTAGATAAATATCATTATTGATGAATTTCAAGAAGGTTAAAACTTTTTGTGGAAGAAATACTTACTTGGTGGGAAAAAAACATCCCCAAAAGAGTTTTTCATGATAAATCTGTGCTTTCAATAAATATTATGCAACGAAACAAAATGGAAAAGTTATTTTTAGAAAAACTTCGAATTATCAGATGTTGTTATGATCATAGGGGTTGTTTATTTTGCAGAAAATATTTTCTTCAACAATAT
>JAHWXV010275895.1:0-11025 GCA_024586415.1 Phrixothrix hirtus | reverse complement strand
TATATATATATATATATATATATATATATATATATATATATATATATATATATAATAAAAATATCTAACCTTTAAGTTTATTTAATATATTTTATATAGTTCTTCAAGCCTTAGCGCTATTACTAATAGGTAGTTTAATAATATCTAAGCTATCGATTAAAAACTTGTGAATTATCACACCTTTTCTGAATGATCCAGGGTGTCACAAAAATAAGCCGTTACGTTAAGAGCAGGTACATCTTGAGCTGCACGACAAAAAATGTTTATAAACCATGTGTCTAAATTGCATTGTTTTCGAAATAATTGCGATTAAAGTTTTTAGTCCACTCCTGCTTTTAACTTGGTCTACTGTATCCAATAATAGGTGACTGCTTGACTGTAAGTCTTCAGAAATAGAACGAGGCATGCGATTTCGTACATCTCAGCTGATCATTCAATATCCGTAAATGTATTGTAATTACTGATTGGATTTTTTTCCTTTCCTCGTCCATATTTAAAGTAAAAACGAGTTTTTACATATACATACATATCATTTCCGGTACATCTGTATTTTCGAATAAGAAAACGTTTTTTAAATAACATTCACTTTTAAAAACGTTCTACAATGTTTTAAGCCGTTTCACGCGGTGTTAAATATTTACACAAAATTTATAAACATTCTTTGTAATAATGAAATCGTTATATTTTTAAACCTAAAATACATTTTGATAAATGTCCTAAGATTATAAATATTTACAATCAATTGTGTTGTGTATAATTTAAACTTTGTGGAGCTAGTTCAAAATCAAAATAGTAAATAAGTTTTATACAAATTAATCATAATTTGTGCACAGTAATACATATCTTTTATTATGCAAATTAATATGGATTAAACAGAATTTAATTTTATGCATACCTACTAAAATTAAAACTTATCTCAATTTTAGATATTTATCAAATAATTTTTATAATAATTATTCATAAATAATTTATAATTAAAAAGGGTTTTATAGAAAAAAAAGCAAGATTAGGCCATTTAAAAGCATACGTTTTAATATATTTTATTAAAACGGCTGTCGGCCATGAACTTGATAAAGTAATAAATGTAGGTAATATGATATTTTGCAAACAGAAATAACGTGGTATTTATGTTTTTAATCACTATACATGGTAAAGCATAGCCAGGATCGTATTCATGACAGATTTTTATGTAAAAACCTACGAATACGTTTTTTGAGTTAAATTAAAATTTGTTACATATTTGTGTTCCTTAGGGCTCGTGTACAGGTGTGTTAAATAATATTTCAAATACCCTGTTTTTATCGTATGAAATACGATCAAAAAGATGTTTAAATAAATTGTATAAATAAAATTTTAAATTCTGAACACGTGCATATAATTATGTTTTAGATTAATCTTTGCCTTAAATATATTATTGTAACCAAGAACATGCGTTTTAAAATATAAAACAGCCAGTATCTTATTATCATTTAGCCGAGACGGAAAGTTCTAAAATATTTTGCTACATTGCGCGACTTTGTAAATATCAGATGCTTGTAAAGTTATTGTTTGTTAGATATTTGTGAATAACTATTATTATGCTTCTGAAATTTGCTTCATCATTTGCGGTTCCTGAAAGAAATTGCGATTAGGCAGTTACGCCTAGTGTGGCGTAAGTTGCTTTATTATTTTGCGACTTTGTTCTATTGTATTAATTATATTATATTTATCTAGGATTTCACGAATAACATTTAAGAATTGATAACTCTTATAAAAAAGTTTGTAATGTGTTGGTGATTACAGATACGTAACTTGACATTAAGGATAGGTCAAAATTTTTGAGGAAGGTAGTTTCTGTACGTAATTTAAATTAAACATTCATTTATTTATGGATTTATTTTTTAAATTTCACCTTATAGGGTGTACCGATAATTAGGTCGATTCTGAGTCACCGGTAGTTACCTGTTTGCATGATAAACGTTGCGAAGTTCATTCAAGAACATAATTACCATTGATCTTTTTTGCTTCTACTTTATTGTTTGGTTATTCGGGTTTTTCCTTCTTTTAATTTTTTTGTTATTTTTCGTTTTTAATTTATACATATATTCTCTTACCTAGCTTCATTATGGATTATTTCTTAATTCTCTAAAAATGTTACTATTAGTTGGATTCAGATTTCTTTGATAATGTTTGTGAGACAATTGTCTCTCATAATAGTTGTAATTAAGTATATGTAACTTTTGCGTACTACTTCAGAAGTAAAAGGTCTTTATGTCAAAATTGGAAAAACTGATAACTTTGAATTAAAAGTTAAAACATGGTAAATGAATTAAAAGTTAATTTATAAATTCATAGTATAGAATTTACCACTTTGTCGAAATCGTAAAATTAGCATTCCATTTTAGGTGCTAAGCTCCAAATGTCGCTTGCTGCAATCAATATCACGCAAACAATATTACTTTTAATGTATGTATGTATGTATTATGTTGTATACAATTCATCACGAATATTGATCTAAACAAGTTCAAGGTTGCGAGAAAATAGGTTTTCACGGTCAGGGTCACTTTAATAACTATTCCGATTTTGGAAAATGTTAAATGTCAAATTACCTATTAACGATTAAAAGTACTAAAGTTTTAACGAGTTCTCTGATATCATTATAAACAATTTATCTTATGATAAAATCCATTACAGAATAGTATTTAAAGTTTTACGTAATTTCTTTATTAGAGCGATTATTGAACGAGATAAAGCACAATATTTTTGTAATTTGTGATAATTGTAAATTTCGGATATGTATTTATATAAGTATTATCTCGCATATTTCGTACTTTTTATCCAAATGCAAGAAATTGTAATTTGGTAAAGACAACTCTGCTGATAATATACATACATCTGTATATATTTATTAACCGTCTTTATGAAGAGGGTACCAGTAGTGGAACTCCAAAACAAGACGATTTTGATAATACTTATTGAAAATCCAAAATTGATTTTTTTCTCTTTCCAATATATCAGAATTTTTTATATTTATCAACCGAGAACTCCTATTTTTTAGATATAAACAACATGGCGATTTTACTTACGATTCTTTATACAATTGGGAAAAATCTATTTATATATTTCGTAGCGTAGTAGTCTTCTTTGAAGGTTCATAGACATATTATGCGATCTGTCATTGTTGTTATGAAACACAACACGGCAATGATTGGTCATTTATAGTTTTCAATCTGCCATTTGGACACAATACTTCTGCAAATAGATTGTCTGCCTATGTAGCATCAATTTATGTAATCTCACCATAAACAGCGAATTCGTGTTTTTTGGGTAAGTTCCGCCTTTGGACGTCATTTGAGGAGCTGCACTATACAAATGAGCAATTCTTGAATCCAATGTCACTTTTTCGTTACTTATCCTTATCAGAGTGGTAACCTACTTAAATAAGTTTGTTCAAACGATCACTTGCCGTTATTTTGAAATGTTTATTTTTTTACAGCAGTTTATTGTAGATTACTAAAATTTTGTTATTCAGTTATATTGGTGGGAACTTTATCTTTTATTAGTTGGTAGACAAACTATTTTAATTCAAGATTTTGAAACAGCTGTATTTTCAATTAGACACAAGTATATATTTTGGTGTTAATAATCAATTTCTTGCATTTAAACATTATTTTTTTGAAGTTAGTCCTGTAAACTTTCTTTTTATCAAAAAGTTATAACTTGATGTATAAGTATTTAACATATTTAAAAAATATAGAAAAATTCGTAGATAATTATTCGCACAGTTTATAGATATAGATAAAAAGAGGGACTAAATAATAATTTTGCCTTTGTGCAATACCATTATTGTACATTACAGTTTTACATACTAATAGCTTAATTTTGTAGTGCAAAAATTTAATTTCGTATGCATTATTCTGCGAGAGTAATTAAAATTTATTGATTTTATGCAATGATGTGTGCTGCAGAAGTATATGTGAATTCATCCAGGTGTATTTAAACGACCGGGCAAATCAATAATGGCTTGATGCAAATACCAATTTTTGTTTTGAATAATAGTGGTTGCTCTGTTTTAATTAACTTGTTAATTAATTCACTGATACTCTATTTTGGTTCTAAAATTAGTTCTATTGTTGCAATATATAGGTATATTCAATAGTAATTTTTAATTTACTACTGCAGTTTTAGAATTTCCCTGTAGTTGAATTAAATGATAATTAAATACCATCATCGCAATATATAGGTTGCAAGTTTTTCTTAAAAAATGTTTTATTTTGTCACACTAATGAAATGTTATTTTACAGAAGAAAAAGAAAATCAACAAATAGATAGCAATAGTGATGAAAAAGATCCATCAGAAGATAGTCTTCGTTTAATTACGAACGGATCCAGCAGTCGACCAAGTTCTATATCTTCAGAATTAGAATCAGAACCAGTTACTAGATGGGTTGATATTGTGACGTTGCCCCTTATGATGGCTTATGTAACCAGATACATTTTTGGGACAGATAAATTAAGACCAAATGCATTTGAAGTTCGAGGTTTAAATGGAATAAGTACAGGAATAATTCATTGTGATGATTCAGCAGTTCTTTCACAATGGTTGAAGTATATATCAGATAATATAATTGGATTAACACATTTGCAAGTAAATACTTAAAATTATGAGGGAAGCGGGTGAAACGTTTTCGATCCAAACCACTTCTTAAAAGATGCCCACAATATTATCATTGCCGTTGTAAACAGTGCTATTTTATAGTGTAAAGAGCCAATTTGTAGGATTATTACATTAATTTGTCACTTTTGTTTCAGATCATTGGAGCTATAGCAGAGAAAAGGATTGAAATTTCAAGCATTGAATTGCGGGGTGTTATGAAGTCCGCATTCCTATAGAAAAAAATAATAAAGGAAATTCATGTGTATATGATGCCAACATTGAGTGACCAATATTTGTCGCACTCAATTGTGAAGCGATACATCAACTCGAAGAAATTTTTCGATCGAAGGTGCGCAAAGTTTGCTAAATCCGAGCTAGTGCGAATTACTAAAATGTTTAATTACTTTCACGACTTGGTTTTGATAAGACGTTGAATTTTACCGAAACCAGTTGTTGAAACACGAGAAATATTCAAGTGGATGGTCAAAAATATAAGCGAGTCAGTATTTTAATCCTCTTGCCAAAAATCGACACCGCCTTGTTTCCTTTCGTACTTATAAAAATTTTATAATACTCTGCAATTCAGTGTTTGAAAATTCAATTGTAACAAATTATAAATTAGTGGTATGATCTTGAAAATTGCCACTTTACCGATGCTAAAATTGCGGTTATATTTTGGGAAGTGAGTGTTCAAACTTTTCAGTCCCCTCCTCCGACCCCGTATATTTCTTAGACGTATTGGAATTATTATGATTTTAGATGAAACTTTACAACAGAAATTTTAGTGTATCAGATCGAATTGAATATATGGGATGGGTGAATGAAGGAGTTATTAATAATAATCAACCATGGCAAAATTATAAACCTAGATTTTTAGCACTTAAAGGAGCAGACTTAATGCTATTTGATTCTCCTCCAGTAAGTTTATTAATACATATTCAATATTTGACGTAACCTTAAACATTACAATTATAAAACAAGAAATTGGGAGAAACCCATGTTTTAATAATAGAATAAAATCTTCTATAACAATTATTTTATTTTCCATAATATAAAGCATTGATGTAGTTTTATATTAAATACTTATGTGGTATACACAATATGTCACATTCATACGTTAATCAACTCACCTATTTGGCACAAATAAAATCATTTAAAGTGATTCACATATATTCAGTGGATTTAAATAGCAATCTAACATATCACTTTTTAAACAATTATTTAAAATTTAATATTTATAAGTTTTAATAGTTGTTTGCAAATTTTTGTAATGATCAACATAAAAAGTATTCTGAATCTTTATAATAATTTCATCATTATGTTATTAGATAACTGAATTGTTTTCATATGCGACACAATAACAATACAAGCTGTAAATGAATACTCATAATTCAAAAGTATGAGAGTTTGTGGATGCATGTGTGTATATGCGCGCGTGTGTGTGTGTGTGTGTGTGTGTGTGTGGGTGTGTGTGGGTGTGTGTGGATGTGTGTGGGTGTATGGTTATGTAGGTGTGGGTGTGCGTGTGCGTGTGCGTGTGCGTGTGCGTGTGCGTGTGCGTGTGCGTGTGCGTGTGCGTGTGCGTGTGCGTGTGCGTGTGGGTGTGTGTGTTTGGGTGTGTCTGTATGTATATATTATAGCAACTAACGAGTTTGTACGAGGACAAAACCTGAATTCTTTGAAATATATTATTTAGCATGATGTTATTAATAAATTTTAATATTTTTAATTTTTTAAGCCTAACTTATTCTGAGCATTATTATTACCTGTAATTAGACTGTAAGCAATTAGTGACGTGAAAGCTGACCCATATTTAGTACAAGCTTTTAAAGAAAAAATATGTAAGTTAGTGCTCAATGCTTACTTTACTTTGTTACATATGTATCGAATGGTACATGTATTTAAAATTACGAAAGAAATAGGGATATTGGATTTTAGGTAGATAGACAAGTTTAACACTAAAATATTTATGTGTGCATATTTTAGTGATAAGTAATTAATGTTGAAATACTTCAATATATATATATATATATATATATATACATATTAAAATGAGTTCAATATTTATTATTTATATAAAATAATCTAAATTGTCCATTAATCTTTTACAGTAAACTCAATGTAAGTACCATATCAAACCAAACAAGATTCTCTTGATTTGATTTTCTTTCTGAATTCATTATTTTGCATGTTACAATTTAAAATGTAAACTTAGAGAAATGAACTGTTTTAAACTTTGACCTACAAGTGACATCGTTTTATCATTTTTTTATTATTAAAATTCTTTATACGTAGCTCTTTCACTCTGATTTACTTTTCATGCATTCATTCAGAGATAGATTTATATTTTTGCGGTTTCTAAGGTGCTAAAAGAATCACTTATTCGTCTTTTGTGTAATGTGTAGTTCTAATACCAATACCTAGCATGAATTGTAATAGATTGTAATAGTTCATTGTATATTAAATTTTGTAAAATCGACGTTAGTATTTAGTATTAATGAATTTCAAATACAGTTTAGCCAAATGAAATATTCTCCTTGGATTATTGTTGAAATTTCAATTTAAATACATTTCAGATAATATGTATCGTTAAAGATAATACTAATGCATTCCAATGCAGACTAAAATAATTTATAATATTTGTTATTCAGTAAGTAATACTATTGTCAACTATTTTAGCCTACAACGTATCTTTATCCATCTATAGAAACGAGTATTGCATGATATTTTTTTAAAGTGAAATTTTGACAATAAGAACGGGATTAACTTCATCCGTTAAACTAAAATACGCTGACAGAATATTTAATTTGGCAGTCATTTGTATATTGTGCTGATTTTTATTTAAAAAATGATTAATTGACTAATTATATTCAATTTACAGTTAAATGTAATGGATTGGGATAAATGTCCATTAATATTTAAAGTTTATCAAACCATGTTCAGGGTTGTGAAAGAGTCTGAAAATGTTGACGAGAGACAACACTGTTTTTTAGTTCAAACTTCCGGCCAAGATTCTCGATATCTTTCAGTAGAAACTAGGCAAG
The DNA here is from genome assembly GCA_024586415.1 of Phrixothrix hirtus. NCBI lineage: Eukaryota > Metazoa > Arthropoda > Insecta > Coleoptera > Phengodidae > Phrixothrix > Phrixothrix hirtus. The sequence continues at coordinate 3,345 of JAHWXV010275895.1, read as the reverse complement.
AGTTGCTAAGAATAGAAAATGCTTGGCATTGCTCTGTATGTACTGCTGTTATGAAGCTAGGGGTAAGATTAGATTATAGCGGTATTATAATTTAGATTTATTTGTTATTTAATAAAAATGTTTATTTTCTAATAACGAAATAATTAATATTTAATTTTAGAGTAAAACATTTACTGTAAGTTATGGAGGAAAAACAGTTGGACTGACTTTAGACTGGAACTTAGGTTTTTCTTTACATGAAGCAGAATCAAAAATTCCTGTATGGCAATATAAGTTTTCTCAACTTAGAGGATCTTCAGATGATGGGAAGTCTAAACTAAAGCTTCATTTTCAAGATACAGAAACAAGAGCTATAGAAACAAAGGTATTACTTTAAGTTTTTGTTAAAAATTTTGCAATGCTTAAATAAATTCCAAATACCAAAATTTTGTATTGAAAAATAATGCATATAAAAAGTTATTTTTAATTTTTAAGTTTTATACAGATAGAAAAATTTATCTTGGATGAAAGTCCAACCTTTGATCACAGTTAAGTATAAAAGCGCCCTACAAACAACTTTCTAGAACTGACAATTCATAGTGACAAAATTTCATTATACAAGAAGCTAAATTATTTCAAATATATTTCCTTTTAAAATGTATATTATGGGAGAATATTAAATATAAGAATCAAATATATATATATATATATAGGGTGTACGTGTACAGTGTATATACATTTACAATATTCGGTAAATATCAAATAATACTCAGTAAAATGTTTTCTGAGGTAATACCTTGGAATTTTGCCCATCCTACCTTAAAAACTATAGTTCGGAATAAGTATTTTGAACCTTTTTTGTTTAAAGCTATTCCGTGTTTTAAAAACTAATTATCGGTAACGTATTGATTGAAAGTGGTTATAGCTTAAATACTTGACAATATTTGATATCCGTAGTGATAAAACAATTTTTAGATTAAATATTGTCTATATTCAGGTTCACATTAATTTAGGCATGACTAATCGCAGTAAGTTATTATTATAAAAAACAAATTGTGTGTTTTATCAAATGATATGTATTAGAAAAGGATGGGTTTAAAAATGGAATTCCGCCATGTTGAATATACAAAGATGGGCAATGTCATCTCAGAATCTGCCATTTTGATAATTTGACATTTATTTGTAAGGTTATATATTCCCAAAGTTCAGTTTTCATGTTATTTTTGATTTCCTCGACATTTAATGTTTTTTTAAACTACTGACCAAGTGTTTTACAGTTTTATAGGCAACAAGGTTTTATAGGTAATTATGGCATAAAAAATTGAGAATATGCAGCCAATATAAAGCTAAGCACAATAAGCCAAATTTTAATTTTAAAGTTAGAAACACAGATGGTTAGCTAATAGTCACTAGATATTTGTCCAAGGTTTTATTATCTACATGATTTACAATCCACAACATACGTTCGTACAATATTGATGCATACGATTTTGAAAAATGAGTAATGTGTAAGTTAATCTGGTTCCAATTATAATGTAAATTATATGATATATCGGGGATGTAATACATTTCAAATTAATTTAATTTAACAACGAATTTATTATGAATATTATTACATCCTATATTACTGTTTTATCGTTAAGTTACAAAACTTTGGTGTATTGCTATTGAAATTCTGTAGTATCGCCAATTGTAACATCCTTCTCCTATGTTGAAACACTAAAAAGGAAAGAATCATGTTTTACGGCAAATCCATTAATATTGATGTGACAATCTGATTTATAAGAATGTTAAGAAGAAAAACGTAAAGCATAGATAATATGCATGGAAATATGCCACCGTAATCGCGATGTGTCATTCGTGGCGTAAACACCAGGAGCAAAAAGGATCAGTAAAGAGCATTCACGTTTTATTGTAATGAAATAAAGTCTACCAGGCAGCTCAAAATTGTCAGACAGTTGGGGCCAGTTTTATGATAAATTCTCTTTCCTTCCACATAACATAAAGTAATACTAGTAAAAGAAAATTATAAATATTTTGGACCCCACATCATTTCTAGATATAGTAGATGAGTATCAGTCACATGCTGTCACGTTACAAATTCGCACAGTCGAGAAGTGTAAATATCCCTGAATAACAGTCGGCTAAGCTAACAACGTTGTGGTGAGCTCAATGATACCGATGTTAAAATACCGGGACCGCACTGTATATGCTTTATCGGAATTGATCAAAATAGGGTGGTGGGTGTCACCTGTTCAACTGTTAATAAAAACGAAGAAAATAAAAGCTGCTCATGAGATGAAACAATTTGTATATATGTAATTCCGTACGGAGAATAGGATTCCTTAAAACTATTCCGCCAATTTTACTCTACGGGGCATTAGGTATGGATTTATCATACGTCGACAAAGACAACTGCAGCGTGACCATGCTAAATATGGGATAGAAAAAGATCATAAATTATACTCCGATAGACAATTTTATTATGAGCGACTGTACCATCGCTATAGTCTGTTTATTGTAATGTTACTACGTTTGCAAATTCAAAAACCTATTAAATTCTACTTTTAAACTTTTCGACGTAAATAATGAACTCTTAAACGTACTTAAATAAAATTTCGCTAGTATACAATGTACGGTTGTACTGATAAGTAAAGCGAACAAATTCTTTAGGTAATTTGGGCAATTTTTCATTAATGTAAGCTTGACATTTTTAATCTATTACGTGTTACTCTGAACTTAACCATCCATTATGAGCGCGGGTATACGTAGCATACTTGGTCACGCTTTAGAATTAATATTCATGTAGTAATTTGTCGTTGTTTTTGTGAATTAATAATTGCAGTGGTCATAAATATTTATTATTGAGTACTTAAATAACCATAGAAAATCATTTAGCTGTTTCATGACCTTTAGATTACTCACAAAACCTTTAGTTGGTAAAGTTCAATGTTCTCAGCAAGAGATCAGCACTTAGCATCCTACTATTATTTTCGATTAAACAGATTAAGCAGATTTCAATATGTTAAGTTGGGTTCCATCCATTTTTCACACAATAGAAAATTGTAAATAAAATGAGTTGAAAATTTTTTTCTCAAAGTCTTTTATTTTCATACAATAAGTTTAACAAATACTTTACTATTTGTATTGAGAATAAAAGGCTTTGAGAAAAATTGTTTCAGCTCATTTTAATCAGTTTCATTGATCTTTTCTACCTAATCGCCTGGTTCTGATTCATCGGTTTGCTGAAAATTCTCTATCTTATTTACATCGAATTTGTCATCATAAACATGGCGTTGTGCTTCTTCCACACCTTTAGATTTTGAAAAATCGGCAACTTTATTGCGGTGACCGTAAATAGGACAC
>JAHWXV010275800.1:0-11412 GCA_024586415.1 Phrixothrix hirtus | reverse complement strand
GACTCAGCCCGTAGTTAGTTATTTGAGATACCGCACATCTTTCATTTTGGCTTATAATCAACTAACTCGAAATTTAGTCATATTCAAGATTCATTTTCCCGATTTTTAATATACTGAGTGATATGAAATTAAGAACGCACTATTAGAATAAGAATTTTCTTTCAGTCTTAAATCCCGTTAATGCAGTACAGATAGCATCTGTTTTTCGTTTATAAGGTAAGGTCAAATATATCATGACACATACAGGGCGTTCTTCAAACATTACCTGCCTGCAGTGGTCTTGAAAACAGTGGCGCCTAAATTTACCGATTTAGATCTATTTTCCCGACAGTCTTTAGCTTCGCAGTATAGTAGAACCACGCCTCGCTCCACTGTAGCTTTGCCGGCCGTTGCTAAAACACTGGTGTTTCTGCCACATGCGCTATTGCGATTTCGTTTTGTGACAAGCTTTCAAATTTACTGAGGATAAGTGGAAAGAAATTTGATAATATAGTGAATGATTACTTTTTTATTTCTATATTTTGTCCTCTGTATGAATTTTCTTTGGAATTTTTGTTGATTTGAGGTAGTGAGTCAATTATTGAGTTTTAGTAAAATAGAATTTATTATTATAATATTATTATAATACTCAACGTTTTGCCAACGCAGTTGGCTTCATCAGGAGCTAAAAGATTTCGTAATGAGTAACAATCAAAAATTATAATTAAAATATCTAAAATTGAAAGTTACATTTATGTTTGAAGAACGTATTCTTTTCGTAGTTGTTAAGGTAATGTTACAAATTCTTTCACATAAATATATAATTGTTATCTAATCTATGCCATTTGTTATTTTAAATAATTTTAAACTATATACAGGATGATTATCATTATATGTATATATGTATATATATATATATATATATATATATATATATATATATATACATTCACACAATTATAAAGATACACAACTACACAAAAACTTATATACAGGGTTGTATCTAATTAATTGCACATGTTGTTGTTTATATATTTATGATATTATTATAAACATGACTAGGATCATGTATGTCAGTATTGAAATTGATTGCGTTTTTTTCTTTTTTTATATAGACCGTTTCTTTAATTAGTCTTTCTTTATAAATTTTTTCAAATGATAATATCCTGTATATAGTTTAAAATTATTTAAAATAACAAATGGCATAGATTAGATAACAATTATATATTTATATGCAAGAATTTGTAACATTACCTTAACAACTACGAAAAGAATACGTTCTTCAAACATATAAATGTAAGTATCAGTTTTAGACATTTTAATTTATATTTTCAATTATTACTCATTAAGAAATCATTTAGCTGCTGATGAAGCCAACTGTATTGGCGAAACGTTGAGTATTTAAATAAATTCTATTTTTCTAAATTTCAATAATTGACTGACTACTTCAAATCAACAAAAACTCCAAACAAAATAGGGAATTATGCCCGATTCCGGAAAGTTATTGGAAGGGGAAACCGCTCGGTTCACCTCATAATTATTTTTAAACAGAAACCCCGATATTCCATTCACTTTTAAAATAGGCAGCGAATTTAAAATTTACTTTGAATACAACAACCAGTAGCTAAGGTTGTCAGTTTCAAATTAATATATGATATAAATAAAATTTGCAAAATAAGTACATTTTTATTTCCACTTATTAATTTAGTTAGTGGGCGATGGAGCCACCAATTCGTTTTTGTTGGTTAGGAGGTTTCAAGCTGATTCTACCAAAACGTCTTCTTTTATTAACATATTTATTCACCTATTGTTAAATAATCTACCATATATGTATATGAAGTGGTTGTAGCTAGGTTGAAAATTAAGTTAAGGTTAGGCTTATGATAAACAGTGAATAACCTACAAAACCTTTTTCAATAACATAAAATATTATGAAACAGTATGTTGGTATTCATAAAAAGGGTCTAAATGCATCACATTTGTATATAATTGGTGCATAACTAGTAGATACCGTATAACCTGACGGAAATAGAAAAGCACGGTACGTTAATAAAAAGAGACGCCTTATTGGCATTTATCTCATTTCTGAGATATACGACAATCTAATTGATTTTTATAGATATCTTGTTTTATGTAAGAAATTGTTTTTGATTGTAATAATTTTTGTAGCTCTCTTAGACTGACAGCACTGCCAAAATTTTAAAAACACTTGGAAAATCGATTCAAAGTTAAGAAACTCCGCAAGTCGAAAAACTTTTTCATCGGTGGATAAATGGTCTTCGACTATTTACTATCGCTGCCGAAACTCTCAAAACTCTTGAAGATATTGAGATATACACTTATAAAACTTTTAAGTCATAAAACGTTTAAAGCAGTGGGCGGATTCTCTTCGATTGTCAAAAACTTGGCCAAGCTCTTGGACTAGATAATATCTAGCGTCGCTGCCAAAATACCAGGAAATCTTAAAAAGATTAAAGGCTGGTTTAGAAAGCTTCACATCTTTTTAACGCCGTTTAATGTCATCGTCAAAGTTCTGCAGCTCTTAAAGAAATTACGATGCTGGCCTAAAAAGCTGCTCAAATTATTAAACAACTTCGTAATCGATAGGTCTTGACTGTAAAATATTTTTGCCTCCTCTTTAACTGCTTACTACCGAGCGTTATTGTTCGAAATCCTAAAACTCGTAAAAAGCTGCTATTCCGACTTTAAAGAATGTTACACCTCGAAAATATTTTTCATCGGGCAGTGCGTCATGGTCAATTGCAAAAATTTGTTGCAGAGATCTTTAGTTTCTGTTAAATATCACTGTCCAAACACCTTCAACTCTTAAAAAACTCGCGATACTGCGATCTGTTATGAGAATTGCAACTATTGGATTGAATAATAATATCACTGCCTGAATACTCGAATCACCTAAAAGCATATTGATACCGACTTAGAAAATTTTGTAAGTCGAAAAACTCCCTAATTCAATTTTCTGGTGTAGTTAGATTAGGTTACCAGATTCCTAAAACAATTGCGAAACCCACCTAGAAAACTTCATAAATTGAAAACCTTCTTCATCTATGTGTAAATAGCCTTTGACGGTAATAGTTTCTTATAGCGTTATTCGGTGACTAAACTACGTTGTTCCAAGAATTGTTGAAACTCCTAGAAAATTGCGTGAACAGCTTAGAAATTTCACAAGTTGGGAAAATTTTCAATCTGAGGGTGTGTAGCCTTCGATAGTAATAGCCAACTGTAAAATGCTTAGTTACTACCTAATGGTGCCGCTCAAACTTCTGAAACTCTTGAAAAAGTCGCGCTGCGGATGCCACACGTTGAAAAACTTCCTAATCAGTGGGTAATTTGCGTCTGTAAAACTTATTTATGAATATTTTCGATTAGATATTAGTTAATATTATTGCTAGAAATCTAAGAAGTTAGAAAACGTCATAATTCGAAATGCTCCACAAGTGGTTGGTGGGTCATCTTTTAGATTTCTTCAATTAATAACTAATACGTCTCTCAAAATTTTTAAAGATATTGCGATACGGCTTAAAAGTTTCTAGAATAAAAACATTGCTTAATTAGTGAATTGATGATTTCCTATCATGGTTATTTCTGTACCATTTAATATCAGTTCCAGATCACCGCGGCTCTTAAACACTTAAACACCGATTTTAATACCAAAAACATCTTATCAGTGGATAGATAGCTTTCTCCATTAATATCTAGCATCGTTAGCAGAAATTACGATACCAACTCAGAAAACAATGGCATTTTGCTGTAGAAATTCCTAATATCGTCATTTGTACAAGAAGTTATTACCGTCAAGGCGATTGGATCATCATTAAGGGGCTATCGACCTGAAAGACGGGACTCGTGATAATTGCTAAATGTGTTTCGAACAATTCTTAAGAGTTTCAAAAGGGAAGAGATCTGTGAGAAATTATTACAATTAAAGATGACGTGAAAGCCTTTAAACACCACAGTTTGTTGTTGCAGAAGTTCTAGAGACAGTTTTCGATATCTGGAGACCTCTTTTAGAACCTAAGACAATAAAAGTGAACACAATTGAAGAGTTATTTGAATCCAAATCCAGTTACCAGTAATTTTAGATGAAAAACTGCTTAGGTGGTAGCATGCTGTTTATCAGGAAATCAAGAATTCTATCCAGAATTATTATGCCTGATGTCAATATTTTTCACTTTTGAATTTTTGGAAAAGTAATAGGTCCTTTATTCTATCATGAACTCCAACAACCCACAAAATAGTTCAGTGTAGCTATTCAGGACTAATCCTTCGTGATATTAGCAACCTATTTTTTTAAATGATAATTTCCGTAGAGAACTAGTTGGGGTGTATAACCTATTAATTAATGTGCATAGATGTTTTGTACTACTGAAACTGAGTACTCTTCAATTAGAAGCTTTACGGGACATATTACATCATTTCCTTCAAGACATTTATATAAGATTAGCTACTAACTGTTGATACGTTGGGAAAAAACAAAATCCTCAATTAAATTATTTTCTGCAAAGATTTAAAACATACCTGATCACCTTCGTTACAAATTAGTTGCGTGAAAACCGAAAGTATTGAAATATTGCGTTGTGCAAGAGTACAGTAACACTTCCAAATTCGCGTTGATTATTAATAACTATCGCGCGCAAGTGCCAAAGTTCCGGAAATAATACATGAATACTTTATCCCAAAAATTTATTTGTTACCGAAAGTATTATTCCAACGGTCTAAAATGACAAAATGAAAAGAAAAGGGATGTCTCGGAAAATGTGAAAAGCGCATTTTACAGTAAGGTTGTACCTACTTTAGTTTTAATGTTGATTTTTACAGACTTTGCTGACTTGTCACAAGTATTAAATTATTATGCTAAAAAATACAAGAGGTGTTTGAAGGAGCGCGGAATAGCGCTATATATTCTGGTTTATTATAAAATACGACTTTAGAATAACTGAAATGACTTTCCCTAGCATTTTTTTTTCACTAAAGCGCGGCTGTAAAGGAATGAGAAATATTCTAGCTTTATAATAACCCGATTTATACTGGTTACCTTCACAATACCACTTAGAATGTGGTTTATAAATTATTTATTTCGATGGACATTGTAGTAAAAATTTTGAATTTAAACATTTAATAAAAAGTATCTATTAGTACTATTTTTAATTTAAAATGACAGTTTTGATTATCCAAATCAACGCAGACAGTTTAGTATTTTATTAGCAGATTTGTGTTCTCATGATAGTCATGATTTAAGCACACAATTTAAATTTAATTCCAGTTGTGATTTTAGACATACCTGAAATTTCAACTTGATTTATTTAAAACAAAAATATATTTAGATTTTAAAATTTGTAAAAGCTATTTAATCTCATTAGCCTGGGTAGACATAAATCCTTGACTAATAGCAATTAAGGCTTTTAGTAGAATATCGTAGTTGTTCAAGTAATTGCATAGAAAACTCTTTTATCTCCTGTTTGCTTTTACTCCATTTAATACATTTTCTTTTAATCCGGTGGCTTACATAAATCTTGGTCTACCTTGGGCAGTTAGGGATTAAACGATTTGTTGTTTGCGTGATGGTGGTAAATTCTACTGAATACGTCCTTTTCAGAAATTCTTGTGTTTAGTTGTCTATGTGCGCAGTTTTAATGTATGTACAAATTATTTTAATTTTTAAAATTTTAAAACGTATTTTAGAGAAGTTATTAATTACGTATGAATTAGAAGAGCACGAATAGAAAAATTGACACCAGCGTGCTGATTTGAAAAACGTTGGTTTAGTTGTAGTGCAGTAAATTAATAATCACGCGCAGGTTATTTATTTGGCAAAAATTCAAATTAGGTTTACATTAAGGAGAAAGCGTCAAATAAACTTTAATTAGTATCAAAGAATAAAATAGAAGGAATGAATTACCGTCAATTAAATTAAAGTTCCTATTAAATAAACGTAGGACCTGTTGCTATTTTCACAAAAATGCGTACGATATACCTGGAAAAATGCTTTTCCTAATTCGACGATGAAATTCTCTGATAGAAATATGTAAATAAGAATTTTTCTTTAATTTAAAACGTAAACAAACTTTTTATAATTAACCCAATTATGTTATTTAGTTTTAACAGCATCCCTTCTAATACAAATAAATATCTGCAATCACTTACGAAATTCACACACTGCTAATAGCGAAACAGTCTTTAACAGTTCAGTATGGAAGTTGTAATAGCGAGATTTACGGACGTAGCGACGCAACACGTCCTCGTCATTGAACGAGGGATATGAATCTACAAATTCAGCAAAATCTGTGTTCCTCAGTAGGACGTCGCGACGCGTACGCAAGCGTAATATCTTCACACTCAAACTTTTGCACCACTACATTATGTTTGTGACGTCATTCTCTGCTTGCAGTTTTACTTCTGGTTTCGTCTATTCTCTTACCTCTTTCAATTTTTAACGACCTCTGTGACGTCATTCTAACAGGAGATCTGTGGCAAAATTAAATCAAATTTAATTAGAAAGCGTGCAAATAAAAGGCAAGCGCCCTTCTCATTTGTTCTTTTACATGAAAAAGATTTTAAATTTTGTAATAAAAATCTATTTTTGGATTATATAACGATTTGATTATTATTTAATGAAAGGAGCCTTGTTTTCATTATAGATATACACAAATGAAACGAAATTATCGTACTTGTTTCAATACAGAAATGGCCGCTTTTAATGGTATATAATTAATTGTATCCCGCATAAAGCGCCTATATTTATTTATATCTTTTCAGTGTAAGATAACAATGTTTAATAGAATATTTATTCTAACCAGTTTTATTGTGTAATCATATCAGCAGGTCTGTAGGACTAATTTCGTTTTTATTTATAGTTGTTCCACTAGGCCTTTAAACACGCAACTTCAAATTTGTGTAGTCGTAGAAAGAATAGCAGTTGCCTCTTTAATAGGATAATAAAACGCAACTATTAAATTTGCTTCATTACAGTATTTGTCGAACACTAAAATATCTTTTAATAAATACGTTCTTTAACAAATGCCCCTATTAGAGGAAGTGCACCAAGTAAGTTTTCCCCTTTAATTCTAAATGTATTGAAGCTGAATCGGAGCGGTTAAAATTTTCACTTTATCAGAAAGGGTTAAACTTATTTCGGGAAGATTATTTTTGGTTTTAGAAATATAACAAAAATTGTAGTTCAGAACAAATGTTTCAAAGTAAGTCCCTTTTCACTCTATTCATCTGGCCCTGCGGTATATTTCCTTGTTTCCCGTTGAACCATCTTGTATAATATATCTTCATATATTTCACTTACAATAGTACAAAGCGTAGACATATTTAAAATATAATCGTACAAATTTGGCCTATCAATGTATTCTAAAATATTTCATTTAAACAGTTTAAAGTTTAGCATAAAATCCTGTTCTGTAAGATTAAGTGTTGATTAAGCAATGTCATATACATTTATAAACATTTATTGAAGAAGTGTTCAAGGGAAGAAGTTTCAATAAATATAGTACTCTAAAGGGGTTGTCGTTTACAGAAATTATTAGCTTTCGCGATGTTATTGCAGTAATCCGTCCAGAACTATCACAGAAAAAATTCAATTAATTTTAATATCTCCAGTGGATGTTTTTGAAATTTTTCGGCAAACCATGTTAAGAAATAACTATAGTCAAACTCGTTTTATCGCATTGATACTAAAAGTGTAATTTTGCAAACGAGCCTCATTGTAAATGATTTTTTACGGACATGCATGCGTCACTGTATCTTCCTGTGTAGTACGTGCTGAAATAGGTACTACTATGAATAAAAATAATGGAGGCCAACTATTATACCAATGGTGTTTTATATTGAAGTGCTGTTATGTTTACATTTATTTTATTACTGAAGTGACACAGTTTACATGAGTATGAAAATATGGTAGTACCTGATAAATATGATCTAATTTGTATCTACTTAAATAGATTATCTATTTTCAAAAGTAAGTGTTTAATATGTATGCAAATGTAGGACCTACACAATATCTGCCCCTTAGAATTCTTTTTAATTAGTTTTCAAGTTTTTAACGTATTATTTTTAGAACTAATACAGCCTTATTATAATACTTAAAACATAAACGAGAATTAAATAAAGAAAAATTCTAAATAGAAATGAGGTAGCGGTTTTATTGTTTTTAAACTTGCCTATACATGGTGATTTTAAAATCTACCGATAAACTTTAACACAGTGCTATAAAGGCCAACCATGTCCATTAACAAGAATATCTCATGAAATAGAATACTTTTGCAGAAAAAATTGAAAATGCCAACTGTTTGAAAACTACAGGAAAATGTGTATACGCATGAATATGTCTAGACTACATTCCAATTTCAATACGTGTTGTTGAACAAATAACATCTTCAATCCTGTTACTTACAGTTTTATTCGTTCGTATTTTATGGAGACAAAAATTGAACATTTAATATTTATTTAAACACATTCAATTATAATAAATTCGTTTATCATTTATTAAATATGAACCCAAAATTTTATTTAAAAACAAATTTAATCGTATTCAATTATACTACACTACACTTTTCGGGCCATTTTAATTTTTAGAAGTCGTAAAAAATTGTAAAGTATTTTTCATTGTTATAAGACATTCCTTTATTATTATGTGACGATTTTATATTCCACTGAATGTAGGTCTTATTAACACAAAATTGAAGCAATTGAGCTACATTTGCTTCATGTATTTTTCTAAATCGAAGAATATTTTCCTAGCCCTACTCAATTTACAATTTGAGATAAAATTAATACAATAAGAATTAAGGTACTTGCCTTTTTTATAAGAAGTATTAAAAATGCTCTCCTCCACTGGTAATACACGGTTGTGCACTATTGTGTAATGATTGTTACGTTAGGAGGAGCATTTCGAGAGAATCGCGAATTTATCGTGCATCATCGCGTATTGGTTCTGTGAATTGTTCTTATTTATTAATGGGCACAACGTAAACTAATTGTTTCATATGGTCCCAAATAAAGATCGGTGTTCAACTTAAAACTAAATATAATTAAATTAATAAACACGAAAAACCAAAAATTGTTACACTTTGATAACGAAAAGTATAGACACTATTGTGGAAAAGCGTGTGACAAAATTTAAAAATCCTGTTAATTGAATATGTAGCATTTATAAGTGATCGCAAAGGTAGAAATCAAATTATTATCACAAATATACCTGTTTTGCTGTTCTAGAATGGCCTAACAAAACTGCGTCATATACTTATAGTCTATTCAACTAGGATGACACATTCAGTTGCTTACCGATGCAGTAGCAGAGTTTTTTTAGAAACAATAAAGAATTTCTTAAAACTAATTTTTTCGTCTTGATTTAGAATAAACCTCGCTTTTATGGTATAAGTTTATCGGCGGGTTTTAAAAAAATCTTGGATATTTATTTTATAATTGTGTACCAGATTTGGGGTAAACAGGATAAGCGGGATGAATAGCACAATTTAGAAGGATTTTGTCAAACTTTCCATTAGAGGGCGTATATATGTGTGTGTGTGTGTGTGCGTGTGTGTGTGTGTGTGTGTGTCTGCGTTGGTGCGTGCGTGCGTGCGTGCGTGCGTGCGTGCGTGCGCGCGTGCGTGCGTGCGTGCGTGCGTGCGTGCGTGCGTGCGTGTGTGCGTCCGTGCGTACGTGCGTGCGTGCGTACGTGCGTGCGTGCGTGCGTGCGTGCGTGCGTGCGTGCGAGCGTGCGTGCGTGCGTGCGTGCTTTTTTGCGTGGGTGCGTTCGTGCGTGCGTGCGTGCGTGCGTGCGTGCGTGCGTGCGTGCGTGTGTGCGTGCGTGCGAGCGCGCGTGCGTGCGTGTGTGTGTGTGTACGGGCCGCTACTTCAGGAGCGTATTCTAGATGCAATTCTATGACGAAATTAATAATAATTTTTTCTTCTAAAGTGCTTCCTAAGAAGCCAAAAATCGCTTTTTCGATCACAACTATCAAATGATAAGAGATAAATTGATGACATTTTTGATTTAACATGACTGACCAATTTGCTACAACAATCCTAAATTAAAATTTGAAAATGCTCAGAGGCGTCGGTTATAGGTGGTGGGGGAGTAGACGGTAGTTATTTACTCATAACGTTTTTATGCTAAGAAATTTGGCAATCTAGTATGATAATCATAAAGATCAATGATTTTCACGAAAAAAGGTACTCTTGTATGAAGTTACTCAGGGCTACCGTTTTCGAGAAAAACGCACTTCGGTAAACGCTGTCGCTAAAACTGTGTTTTGTAATTTTTAAGTGGCTGTTGTTACAAAGCAATCAAACAAAGGACAAGCTACTGTCAATTGGCATTAAATCAGTTGTTGCTGTCACTGTATCTGTAACTGCTATTAGTTTGCTATTAATTTGTTTTTGTGGATTGGTGATTTGAGATAAGCTTTAAAAATCGTCAATTTTTCCAATAAAGAAACGGCAGACATGCATTTAATGTATGGTCTTGCAAACTGCAACCGGGCGGAAGCAAGGCGACTCTATGCGCCGCGTTTTCTGGCTACCTGCGAAAAATTATTTCAAACAATTCATGCGCGGCTAAAAGAAAGAGGATCTTTAATTCCAAGAAAAGTGGACCGTGTTGGCAGACCAGCCGTAATACGAAACTCTGCACTAGAAGAGCATGTGCTTGAGCAAATTAAAGAAGACCCTTCCATAAGTACTAGACAACTTGCTTTAGCGGAAGGTGTAAATTGCATGACTATTAGGCGAATTCTACGATTTAGAAACTCTACCCATACCATTACCAAAAAGTTCAGGGACTTCCTGAAGCATATTTTGCGCCAGAAGTAGCATTTTGTATTTGGTTGATACAGAAGTGTGAAGTTGACTGTAATTTTCCATCGTTTGTGTTATTTACCGATGAGGCAAGCTTTACCGGAGATGGTATAATCAATTACCATAATCTTCAGTAATGGCAAAACGAAAATCCCAGGGCAATTATTCAGTCAAGACACCAGCGACAGTTTTCACTTAATATTTGGGGAGGAATAATTAGTGATTTCATAATTTGATCCTTTGTGCTGCCACAGCGGCTAATAAGAGCGGCATACAAACAATTCTTAAAAAATGATATGCCCTCCCTACTCGAAGATGTTCCAATAGCAAGAAGGATACAAATGTGGTTTATGCACGGTGATGCACCGGCGTATTTTATTGCAACGGTGAGAGAAGGTTTGAACAACGTGGTACCCGAACAGTGGATACGACGAGGAGGACCTGCCAGATTCCCTGATTTAAATCCCCTGGATTTCTACTTATGGGGACATCTAAAACAAATCGTCTATTCTAGGCCTGTCAACAATATCACGATCTCCGTCAACATATTGAAGATGGCTTTAACCAAATTCGCAACGTGTCAGATGTTTGTAAAAGGGTAAGATGGTCCAT
>JAHWXV010275561.1:0-21716 GCA_024586415.1 Phrixothrix hirtus | reverse complement strand
CCGTCTATTTCAGTTATAATTTATTGTATTCATAATTTCAATATAAACAAACAAAAAACAATTTCTTTAACATGCCTAAAATTATTAAATAAATATTACATAGCAATTGTATTAATCAACAGCTAATAAAACATTTCCTTAATCCGTATTTTACGTAGAACTTTTATATTACAAATTTTTGAAACTATTACCTGATTTGACTCATATTTAAAATCTTACTTCATATGGATCTCATTTATGACGAGTCTTTTTCTTTGGCGATTACGACTATACTTACATGCTGACTGTATCTTTAAGACGGCGAGGTTGTGGCGTATGTACCTAGTCTCTATGTTGACTACGTTTTTAGCCTTGTTTTAGCGGATAACTATTTATTCCTTTAAACACGTTAATAGAATTTAAAAAAATTTTTTAAGCATCGCAATACATTTTTATATGCATAAGTTATGTAATTTTGATTAAAGTTAAAAATTGGCTGACCTGCCTATTGCATAGTTTAGTCAATGTAATTTCGATTGATACAAAGGGTTAACTAAATATTGAATTTAAATGTTTATATTACAATGAAATAAAGCTATATGTAAGCTACACTTTTCGTTGTAAAGAAAATATGATATTAAATTCAAAATTAACTAGTTTCTAGTCATAAGGATTACTTAAGGAATTTTTGTGAATACAAATTGATTTAATTATTCCCAAATCGGATAAAAAAGAATCGTTTTTGCAATAAGCAACATCTAGTTTGCAATAAATTGAAAATTGAAACTCTCAAAATGCAGCTTAAAGAATACATACTTGTAAATATGGTTGAATTAATTATCAGTTTTGCAAATATTTCCAGAGAAGCATGTTGATGCAGAGTTCTTAGTAAATAATTCTAAAAGCTTTCCATTCGGTTCGAGATAAATTTTGATTACTTCAAAAATTGTTTGTTATCTGACATATAGCTGCACAGGATTTATAAATCCACAACTAATGAATAGTTAACATTAAGCGATATTTCAAATAATTGGTCATTTAATGGAGGATGGATTTCATCGTTAATAGAACAATTTATGTTTTATATGAAAATTAAAAGTAAAACTAACGCTCTAGTAAATGGCATTTCGTTACATAAAACTTTTTTACCTTATCTAGAAGCGACATCCAAGACGGATGGTGCCATCTAGTGAAAGTTATTACACGTTAAACAAAGTTTAATGTAATTTTATCCAAGGAATTACAATATAAAAGGTTAAAATCTAGACAAAATTCATAAATTTATACCGATATGAAAATGAAAAGGTGAAACTGTTGATAAAGTTAGTAGATTAATTTCTAGTGAACCAAATCATATACATATGTATCAAGTATTATATTATTAACGACTCGTATTTATTGTTTATAAAAAGAGACTGGGATTAATATGATAAGTTGTTTATATTGTTTGATTTACAGCATCTACCAATTAAAAAATTGAAATCACGTAATTTATTTGGCGTGAAGACTTTTTATTAGAAATTTTTTTACAAAACGAGTCTTGAAGACAAGAGTGGTCTTCCATTGCTGTTTTTAACCAAAAATTAATAGAAGAATCTAGTAAAATTGCATCTGGATTTGATATACCGAGAAAAATTTGGTATAAATTAAATCGGATTGGAATAGGATATAAATGGGTTAATTCTATTATATCTCTGGAATGCAGTGCTTAGTGCAGAATGGGATTGGAAAGAAGGATAGAAACAGTGGATCATATTGTAAGTGATTGCTCTTTTATTAAATTTGGTTTAGGATTTGTTACTAACCATAACCTTGTAGCATACACTATTAAATGGTTACAAAATATGAGTGACTTGCGATTCCGCCTAATGAGGTTGTTTTTTCCAGGTTTATTCCTTACTCTTATATCAAATGGTGGGTGAAATTCTATTACTTATAACCAAATCTTGAATATATGTACTTACATATCTATTTTCTATGGCACACATGATCGAAGCCTGAATTAGCTTTTATTTTGTATTGCATTTTTTATTTATCATGTAATTATTTATTCGTATATATAAATCTCCAAGACGGATATATTAGAAAAATATTCATTACAAATTATGTATATCACAACAAAACAATCAAGTAATTACACAAAAACATGAAAATTATGTAAAAACAATTTTAGAACCTTAAAATTAATTTAAAGCGTTTAATGTTGAATTTGTGAAATTTACCAAGTTTCTTAATTAACGTCATTGATATCTCCCCTTCTAATTTAGATCTCTGAAGTATCAAATATTAACTGAAAACGTCAGTAAGAATATTACAGATGAGTATGCTTGAAATAGCGTGAACTGTTTTATTAATTAGATTAAACTGGTGTATTCTACTATAAATTTAAACAGAACCAACGCAAATTTGAACGAAGAAACTGAACACGCTACTTCTTTACTAAAAAGTAAAAACTAAGTAAGTTAGCTACTTTTATATTTATTAATTATGGAAATTCTTACCAATAGGCACACTCATAACTAAAACTTTGAGTATAATGGCTTACTTAAATAGCAAAGATTTGAAAATGTTATCTTATGCCACTATTTGCTACTTCCCAGATCTACACGACATGTAATTATTTCTTTAGGTGTATGCATATATGTATTTCATATCAAGCAGAAAATTAATTACTTATACCAATTAGGATTCTGCTCTCAAATCTTTTCAATGAACAATTTTAGACTTTGAATGATAGACTTCTACAATTAAACGATGTGTATGAGTCCTTAATGTTAACCATTTTACTTACAGGATAGGGGAAGTGGGAGAGCTAACGAGAGCCAGCAGAGACTAACTGTTCGAAGGAAGCTTTTAGAAAAACTTGTAAGAGCGTTATTCGTTATTCGATATTTTATTATGATATAAATTTAGTATAAATTCTAAGCTTGATATTCATTAAAATTCCCAAAATATTTTAAATTCAAAAGAAATAAGCAGCTTTAATGCCATTACATTACGACAGCGGAGTCCCGCAAAATATGATACTTTAGGTGAGGCTGTAGAAATGCGTAAAAATATTTGTGGTGGACACATTCTCTGAATATAGTAACGTTCCAGCTACTGATTGGTCATCAATTTAGATAATTTTCATAGCAGTTTTGTTTTCTACGTGTATTTTTACAATGTTATCAAGTGCCGTGATTCGTTTTCTCCCGTGAATCCTAACTTAAAAATTGTGGTAAGGAGAGAAGTTACATTCCAGCTTAGCTAAAAACATGTGTTCTATGTAAGCAGAAACTTACCTAATGTAAATATCGCAATAGGTTTCGAAATGGCATGGCAAATTAAAGTTTGGATAGGGCACTTTTCTTTTTATCGTTTTATTGTAAATCAAGGTGTTTGATCGTATTATCCCACGGTGCAAGTGTAAGTTAGACACATACGAGTTACGTGCACAATCTAAATTCTGTTTATATTTTCTAATGCCACGGCGCCGTCTATGCAGTTGAGCACATGCGCGGTAATTGCCCCCCCCCCCCATTTCAGCTTAGTTGAGTATTGTGTACGCACCGTGGCGCTTGTTCACAATGACGAACTTAATTGAAAATCCCGCCGCTTGTGAGATTAGGTCTTTAATTCGTTTCCTTAATACGAAGAACATTAAACCAGCCCACATTCAGATATGTACGTAGAAAAGTAATGAGTGATTCAATGGCGATAAGATAGGTTAGACAGTACATTGAGGGACGCCATAATGTGCACGATGATAAGTAGGCGGCCATCTTTAGTTAGTGATGAACTAGTTCGTGCAATTGAAGAAAAGGTTAAAGCAAACCGTGGGTTTATAATTCTTACTCTCTCTGTGAAATTTCCCAAAATTTTAAGATTATTTCTTCATGAAATTATTCACAAGAAGCTGAGTTTTCAGAAACTTTGTGCACATTTGGTGCCTAAAAATCTCAGTGAGCGTCAGAACTTCAGTTTTTGACACGTTACGGCGTTAAAGGTGATAACTTTCTTAGCAATATACTAGCTGGAGATAAAACATGAGTAACTTACGAAACCTTTGAATTAAAACGCCAATCGATGGAGTGGAGGAACACTTCGTCACCAACAAGAACAAAAACCAAGCCAATCTTGACAAATCGAAAAATCATGTGCACAGTATTTTAGGATGGAACGGTGCTCTTCTGGTGGACTTTTTTACCATGAGGCAAAAGAATCAATGCAAACGTTACTGCGAGTTGCTTAGGAAACTGTATCGTGCAATACAAAATACCGCCGAGGACTGCTCACCGACAGAATTGTTTTGATTCACGACAATGTCCGGCCTCATACTGTGAATGCGATACAACTGTTAGAGAGATTTAGCTGGGAACAATTCAACCACCCTCCATATAGCCCGGATCTCGGTTCTAGTGACTTCTGTCATTTATTGTACCTGAAATTGAGCCTTCATGGCATGAGGTGGATCAATAATGACGAGATCAAAGTACATGTTACCACTTGGTTTAAATCACTGGCGATATCTTTTTATGAAGAGGGAATGCAAAATCATCTGCCGCATTATAAAAAGTACCTACAAAATGGTGTGACGAGATTAAAGTACATGGTACCACTTGATTTAAATCACTGGCGGTATTTTTTTATGAAGAGGTAATGCAAAATCATTTGCCACGTTATAAGAAGTACCTACAAAATGGCTTGAGTTATGTAGAAAAATAGGTAAAGGTTTAAAGAGTTTTTCACGATATATTTTTTACTGAATATGTACTTGTTTTCTTGGTCCTGTCAAACGGAACTTAGTTTGTGGACGTACCTCGTATCACAATCATGGAAGAGTATTTTTACATCATCTGGAAAACTTACTTTACACTTGTCTATCCATTGTTTATTACGCCCTTTTACCGCAACGATTAAATTTTTAATATACTTATGGAAGCTTGGCGATAAACTTAGATGGTTACTGTACTAAATGTTAAATAGCACATCAATTTACTGCAGTATCACTAAATTTTTCAGAAATACATACGTTTTGTTTGTTAAACGTGGTTTATACCCAAGTTAGTTAACGTACATATTTTCGAAGACATGGGCGAATGAAAGTGCTTAATTTGACGTGAATAATAAATGAATTTGTTTAACAATCACAATTTTTAATCTATTTATTTCAATGGCTTCACGACCGATTTAATATTGACTTTATCTTCTACTAAAATTTTGCGTTTCATACATATTTTTTTAATTAAATTTAATATATTACACCGACTTTTGATTAATTTACTCGTATCTGTTTTATTTATGACTGTTGCTTTTTAAGTTATATTGCTGTACAGATACTTGAGAAGACATTTCTGAAATCTGAAAATTAAGCGTTTGAATAGCACTCAGTGGTATGGGTAAATGGGCTTGACGGCCATAAATATTTTGGTTTTCTGATTGAGTTTTGGAACTCTGGTCTCAGCCCAAATGTTTCACCTAGTTATTTATTAACCATCGATAGGTAAAGTGAAGCCCTCCAAATTTTTAACAATTTCACTATCACTTCACGATATCGGCGCATGAAAACATAGCCAAAATGTAATTTGTGTGCCTTTGAACCACTTCGCCTACCTAGAAAACCGTACAACCCTGTAAATTCTGTTCTTTAGAAAGTGCATAGCGTCGTTTTGTCGCAGCTCATTGATCCAACTGGTTTAATACTGGATTTGACTCTGGGGTGCACAGCTTCGCATGAATGTTGATGGAAGGCGCCATATTAATTATATTCACCCATTACACTCTTCTTCGATAGGATGGCATTTCTATATGATAATCATTCTACGGTCTAAAGACACATAAATGGTTTAAAGAGAGCATCAAAGGAATACTAAAGTCTGTGCTGGACCTAAAACTTCAAAGGACTGTTAACAATGACGCAAGTCTCATTCACATTCGTAATACCTTATGGAAAAGTTACTGAATTGAGTGGTTCGTGCACTACTCCATCATGGTTTATCATTTAAAAGTTTCAGCAGTAAGTAACCAATAGTAATTCAAAATTGTTGCATAGGTAAAATGAGGCTTACTTAAATTTGAGTTAGAGCCTGATTTCAAAATGGAGCCAAGCAGTGATTTATTGAATGCACATTTATTTGCTGTGAAACTAAGTGGCTGTTACTAGAACGAAGGATTAAACGAAATTTATCATTATTCATTTGTGGATCTCCCATAGAAAAGTTATACAGGGGTGTATCAAACATAAATGACACCGCGCAAACTGTGTGTACCTTATGACTTGCAGAACGCAATTTGTATATAAACTTTTTAAAAAGAGATTTTTATATTTTTTAAATTTGAATGATATGATTTGCTCTAAATACGATCTTGTCTACTAATTAAAAGGAATTATGAATTGGACGGTAGTAGGAACGTACTACTGTAATTTGATATCCTTATAAAAGCAAGGGCGCGCTTGTAATAATGGTCTTGTTTACTTTTTTTGAAATAACAAAACAACTTAAAGTCGGTAGCTATACTTTAAGATTCAATTTCTAAACATGTTGATTGCTTGCTATTAAAATTATTTGTTAAAAACACAAGATTTTAAATTTTTTTATCTTAAATATCAAACACGAAATTACAACTTCTATTCTTTTAAAATTCGTAACATGTTGGAGATATTATAAAACAAAATAAGCAATTCTTTTTAGGCGGACCAGTAATAATATTATTCCCTATAAAGTTCTATTGCAAACAAAAAGAAGAACTAGAGAATATATTGTTTATTTATTTATTTTGCCTTGTAAAAATGATTTTTAAATTTTCTGCTTACCCATCAGGTTCGTGTACCGGAGATTGAAAGATACTGTTCCAAAATATGTCAGGCAAAGTAACATAAAATCCTTTTAACTTTATCTTCTGGAGTAAATATGTATTTTCAGAAACAAACGTGTTTCATATTTCAAGATATACCGATGAATATAGACATCAAGGAAAACAATGTTACTATCCGGTATGGCGAGCACACCAGGTTTGAATTTGATAGTATAATTGCTAATATTTTGAAAACTATACGTTTTTGAAAAAATTCATAACCAAATTTTGTTCTAGAGCTTATAAGGTAGCCATAGTTTGCGCAGTTTTACTTAATTTTGGGACATCCTATATAATAATAAAATTTTAGCCCATTGTGTAGTTTTCTCTATATCGAATGTTGTATTACTGTGATATACGCATTGTTAAGGTTCAATTCAGCAAAATTCCTCACTGACTGGTTGCTACCGCAATACGAGTACGAGTGTACAGTTTTCATTTAAACTATAGGCATCAAGGTGCTAGTAAGTTATGAATTAACATCTTTAATGTAGTATGTCTTAAAAAACAGCATTAGTTTCATTTAATTGTTGTGGACCACAGATAAAACAGGCAAAATTTTGTTTACTGTACCTTTCATAAGGGTAATTTACACGATTCTGCTTTTATATGCTTTGACCAGACTTTCTCATCGCCATTGAATTCACATTGAAATATTATTGAAAACACGATTTTCTCTTATTGTCCGGTATCTAAAACTCTGGAGAAGTAGCGTTTAGTAGACGCTACGGTGGGACACCACTACAAACGAAAAAATGGCTTATTTTAGTAGTAGCTTCAGTAAAAGCGGTGTTAGTAAATTTTTGAATTATTGAGTGTGCAGTTGAAGATAGCTTTGTAAGCTTAAGGAGGCAATTTTGCAACAAATGTGGTTATACCTACTGTCTGTAAATGCCTCTAGATCCTGTATAGGTATGTAGATAAGTAATGCAGTTTGTAACTGGTATTTTGCATCCTGTTTAGCTTCTTGCATCTCGTCGTTATTATAAGAATGGGCGGCCTGTACTTGATTGTGCACGGATATTAGCAGATTAATTTTAATTCAGTAAACTATCTAATAATGTCAGGTCTTCTTATTTAATAATTTGTTCAATATTTTCCATGTTGTCCGTTACAAACTAATTAGACACTAATTAACATGTCTAATCAATATAAGAAAATAGTTTAGTATTTAAAAGTAAAACTTTGAAAAATATATCCTTACAAATGTATTCATATAAAATGAAAGATTGTATAAATTCAAAAGGTTTCACTCACAATCATAATGCTTCGACAAGATTTACCTTTTCCTAAATTTGTAAATATATAAAGCTTAAGACCCTTTCAAATATTCAGGTCCAGAAACCGAAAACGAATGTTGTAAATAGGGATTTGAACAAGATCTGACAAAACAAACGTGTTTAAAAGTAATATGAAGTAGACATAGTTATTAAACTTAAGTTGCGCAATCGGTAAAAACAAATTTATAAATTTTGTTGTCATGGAAACGCAAAAGTTTATATAAGGGCTAATTTCAACAGAATCGACGTATTTTCGTTCGGTTATTCGATTCAGTCCTTTAGTCCTGTTTTTGATCCAGTCCTTAGTGTAAATATAGTGCAGTAAAATAAACGAAAGTAGTTGGTGAAGGATCTCGCCCTATTAATTAAAGGAGTATATGGGAGTCCAGCGCTGATCTTGCCCCTTTCTAAAGAAAAGCAAGACACAATCTGAGGATCCTTTTGAATGTAAAGTAAATACTTTACGTTCAATTGAAAACGCAACTAATAAAAATTCCATTGCTAGGTTTTGCTTTGATCAATAAATTAAATCGAAGGAAAAATCGGCGACATGCAAGATAAACGTAAGTGATGATGAAATTAATATTTAACAAGTAGTGTAATTAGATTTAAAATAAATTCTAACTTATCCTTGTATTTTATTTATTTAAATGAGTTTCACATAAAAAAACTATATATCTAAATCAATGAATTTAATATGACGTGAAATTCATACTTGTATTTAAATTTACGTATTTAATTTTCATTTTATTGGTATTCTGTTATTAATTATTAAGATTACTTGTTTATGTTAATCTAGTTTTTGACCTACAAATATACACACAGAAAAGTATACAACAACGGGTTTACATATTTAGCAGTTAGTTAAAAAATCCTTTCGTAGGTCAGTGATACTTAAAAACAACATGTAGAAACTATCTGAGATTGAATTTAAACAGTTTAATCCTTTGAGGACGGAATTAATTTTTTTTAAATTAAACAACTGTTTTCTACTTAAAGGCGTTTATTAAGAATATTACAACACGTATATGGCAGAAAAAACTTTGTAACACTAGGAAATTAGTACGTGTGCTTACTGGGTATGAACATTTTTGAAGCAGTTTCTTTTTTTACAGTGGCAGACGCCGACATTTCAGGTTGTACATTTCCATGCAGAACGGTGTGGTTCCTTCTATGTTCTGCAGTGTGCACATCGCAATGATGTGACTCGTGTAGGTATATGTGCACTTTTGCTGAATCGTATTTCTTATGGTGCAGTGGTTTTGAATTTATTCATAGGTTTCTCGGCAGATTTTCTTCCTCTCTTGGAAATACAAGGTTCAGCACAAATCAGTCCTGTAAACACATTTTCCTTCAGTACCAGTTTTGATAGGAACCTTTCTTGGAAAAGTACGAATGCGTTTATCACTGTTGCATCCAAAACATAAAAAAAGATACGATGCCACCATTTATGAGACTTTCGATCCATTCATACAAAAATTTTAGCATGTCTAATATGTCGACATAACCCACGTGACGATTGTGATCTTTGGCCATGATAGGGCATGTTACATCCTCACGATTATCATCCTTTTTTCGCCTACCTACTGTTTCGACAGTGGTAGGATTGTGATAGTTGCCCAGAAACACAACTGATTTTCTGTCCATCCATTTTAAATACGTAATTCCATTTGTAGATATATGGAAATCAGAATCACCTCTCTTCAAGTGTTTGTCATCCTTAAAATCTCTTAGCATTCCCCTACGATTTTCTCGTGCTGTTCCATACAATGTTCACTTTTTCTATGTAAATCTGGAACTGATATACGTAGCCACTAGAATATTCCCAGATCCATACTTTGTAACTTCGTCTTATTGGTTTTAGCGGCATATATTGCTATATGCTGCTTCTACCTTTAAAACGAATCATAGATTCATTTATGGACTGGGCTTCATGTGGACGCATCGCCATTAAAAATGTTTCGCTCAAATTGTCGAGTAGCGGACATAATTTATAAAATTTGTCAAAACTTTTTTCACCCTTCTTGGGATGCCTCTCGTTATCGTTTAGGTGAAGATAACCAAGTAGCCATGAGAAACGATCTCTAGGTATTACAGAATTATGTATTCATCCTAAACTCAGTTCTTGAGAACTAGTGATCCTTATAACTTGGGAGCTTTTTTAATCCCATCAACAAGCTGAGTCCAAGAAATGTCTTTATTTCATCTACATTTGCTGCCACAAATGCATTATGATTACCTCCTTTTTTCTGGACAGCGTATAGGTTGGTCTGAAATACTATATCCTCAATAAGATCCAAAGAAAATAATTCTAAGAATAGGTCGACAGGAGTCTCAACGTCAGACAGTAGATTTGGATCTGGTTCTTCCGTAAAGTTCTTTGGCAAGCCACAGTTCGAAGCGTTTGATGTCCAGTTTTCACCATGGCAGTTTTATTGAACAGCAGAAAGAGGTAAATTGTCCTCGCTGTTCCTGTCATCATCATCATTTTTACAGAACGTACTGTTACAGTTGTCATCCACGAAGTCTACACTCATTTCTTCAATATTAAAGACATTGTCGTTATGGTTCTCATTTGGGGGCATTTATATTTCATCTTTCTCAGACGATGCAGCAGAGTCACTGTCGGATGAAATTACATGCAGTAACAACTCATGATACTCCTTTGTATTCATGTTTTCAATGTTCAAATAGGACTACTCTGATATTCCTGTAAAATAACGAAAAAAGCGCATAAGATCCTAGTGGCAAGTAGTATAGGCAACACAACCAATAATGTGGTTACGTAGATGATCCACCAGGAACATAGCCCAAGATTATTAGATTGGTGGTTTCTGGTACTAACCACTAGTCTTCATAGGGTTAAATAATTATTGCTCGCTGCATTGTTTATTTAGAACCCACGGTATCAGTGATTAATAAATATTATGGAGATAAATTAACCGACGGCGCAACCAATGTCTATTAAAATTTTTTGTTTGTTATTACATATAATCTTATCTAAGTATTATGTACAGATTGTGATTTTAAGTGCGTAAGCTTATACCTTATATATACGTTATATATACCTTATATAGGGTGTTTCTATATAAGGGACATCTTGGTATAAACGACACAAATCGTTTATAAACCATGTGCTTAAACTGCATAGCTTTCCAAATAATTGTAATTCAAGTTTTCTGTCCGCTCCTGCTTTTAACTTGGTCTACTGTATCTATAATAAATGACTGGCTGATTGTGTCTCTAGCAACAGAATGCCGCACACGATTTCAGACATCTCAATTGATTATTGAATGTCCATAAGTATAATAAATAGATAGCTACTCTTTAAAAATAAAGGGTTTGATTTTCTTCCTTAAAATTTCTAGTCGTCTTTTAATTGTGCACATTTAAAATAAAAACGAGTCCTACTTAATACATAGATACATATCAGTTTTAGTACATTTGCGTTTTTAAAAGAGAAAATATTTTTTAAATAACAGTCAATTTTATAAATGTTCTAAAATGTTTTAAGACGTTTTATACGAAGTTAAATTTTACACAATTCACAACACAATGCCCTGAGATTATTAATATTTACAATTAATTATGTTGTGTATAATTTAAATTTTGTGGAAATAATTCAAAATCAAAGTAATAAATAAGTTTCATGCAAATATTCCATAATTTGTATGCAATAATACATATCTTTATTATACAAATCAATGTAGCTTTTAACAGGATTTTATACATACCTACTAAAATTGAAACTTATCTAAATTTTAGATATCTAACAAATAACTTTTTTAATAATTATTGATAAATAATTTTAATTAATAAGGGTTTACAGAAAAAAGCAAATTTAGGGGATATAAAAAAATATATTTTGTTATCGTTTACTAAAACAACTGTCGACCATGAGCTCAATCAAATAATAAATATAAGAAGATATTTTTTAAACAGAAACAAAGTGATATTTTGTTTTTAATCACGTTTTCATGATAGACTTTACGTAAAAATTTACGAAATTTCTTTGAACTAAAATAAAATTTTATACAGATTCCTAAGGTTCCTAAGGACTCGTGTTAAATAATGTAGCTTATTCAAGACACCCTGTATACAGGACGAGTGAAAAGTCGAATGCGGGCAAAGATGCCTAAGTATGATTAATACAAAGTTAAACATCACGAATTTACAGGAATAAGTATTAATCGATAAGCATTTACAAAATTTGAAACTAATTGTTCTGTATCCAATTTAATGGTTCAGTAATTCATGCAAGTTTTAGATTTTATTCCCATCTTTTTCCTATAACATAGGATATAGATGGATGGTGTTGGTTTCTCTGATATTAATAATGCAAGTGATTACTGCAGTTCTAGTTGTCAAATACCTATTGTGTTCATCGCCAACTAACTTTATCCCTACCATACCTAGCCTGTGCATTAAACTTTAAATTTAATTTAGCCTTTGTAACGTGTCGATACAAGGGTGGTCAATAAATTAGGTAAAAACTAAACGAGCAGTTGTGTTTTCGTTGTAAAAACATTTCATTTTTCAACATAGTCCCCTTTAAATGAATACTCTTATTCCAACGCTAAAACCGCCAATAAAATAATATTTATCAAAATCTGAATGATACGCTTCTACATAAGCAATCACTTATAAGTATAAGTATAAGTAATAGTCATAAGCAGCCAAGCTTGGTGAATACAGGGCATGTGAAAGCATTTCGAAATGTAACCAATATTTTTATGCAGTTGTAATAGCTAAAGACTGTGCCGGTGCATTAACGTGGTGAACTAAAATTTTTTTACCAATGTAGCCGATTTTCTTTGATTTTTTCATTCAACTCATCTAACAACTACAAATAATAGTCTCCTGTTATTATTCGATCTTTTTAAACGTAGTCAATGGAAACTATTCCGCAGGTATTCAAAAAAAATAGTTGTCGTTGCGTTATTATTAACGCAATTAACCTCCTTCCATGCACTTTTCCCATTGTTTCGATTGATTTTTGATTACTGTTTTATCAATCATAAATAAATCGACGCTAAGATCAACAGTTTCAAATGATACCTCGAAGTCGTTGAACGATTACGATTTTGGTACTTCGCTATCAAACGCGGCAGCCATCTTACAGAAAACATTTTCATTTTTAAATGATCATGTAAAATTCAACACTGCACCAATCGACCTTCCATAATCTCGCGTAGCTTCACTGAACGATTTACTAACACAATATCATGCACTTTTGGTATCATTCCTGATATACGGGCATCTGTTGGGCTATCAGACCGCTCAGCATCTTGAACATCATTGAACTACAATAAAAATCATTAAACCACTTGTAAATATTTTTAGTTTATGGAGCAGAGTACCAATAATATTTGTCAAGCTTTTGTTTTTTTTCTGTTTGTTATTTCACCCAGAAAATAACGTTTAATGAGCACAAAAAATCACTTTTCCCGTTATAGCGAAAATAATAGAAGTTGTTAGTTTAAATAGCTGTCAAATATAAACTAATTAGCAGGTGCTTTCGAAAATTGCTATGACGCAAACTGTGGGAATGTATTTTAACAAAATAATATTGATTTTATTTTGGTCGCATTGTTTATTGCATTTTTGCCTAACTTATTGACTAGCCTCGTAATGTATTTTCTCCCAATGCTTTTATGGTATGTAATGTTTTGTCCGAAAGCAAGTCAATAAATCCCAGATAGTAACTAAATTAATCAAAGCATATATGCTTATGCTATACTGCGATAATAGATTTAAATTCTACGTTCATTTTTGGTATTTTATACTAATATTGCTACCAATACTTTTCTTGTAGATAGTTGACTGCGGTTTATGGTAATGTAGTTTTATTTAAGAATGTTCATTGATTTAAAATTTAAACATTAGTGTCAGTTTGTAATTTGATTTTTTAATTAAAATTTAAGTTAAAAGGTATAAATAATGTTACTTTTTATTCCTTTTAACTAAACCGCTAGAGTTCAGCATTATCAGGAAATTCCTTTAGATGGGCTCTTATAGAGCTATAAAAGCTCTCTTGAATAAGAATGCTTTCTGGAGTAAGGATACACAAGTTAAAAGAATATATCATTACTTTTTATAAGCTTAGCGTATTATGAATGCATAGCAGAGCTTTGGACTGATCTTCGAACAAATTGCATTGTAAGAAATGTAGACGACATCTACAGCTATAAAATTAATTTTAAGGCTGCATTGTAATATTGCGATGGTCAATTATTGACCACTGCATATTCAGTGTTGGATTCGGAGTTTCGTTATGATTAAAGAATTGCGACTAATCCCTGCAGTCTGTTTCAAGTTGGCTACCACGAATTTTTGTAGAAAGCATGTTATCCAGCCGAGCCTCTTCATTTCACTAAACTGAAATAAGATCGTTCATTTTTTTTACTGAGGTATTAATCTATGTATTTGGGTCATTCATAAAGCTTATTACAGTAACTTAATTTTTCTTATAGTGTAGGTATAAATCGTTGTTGCACAGGAAACCGGAAACAGTTAGTCTATGTGGTTGTACTAAGTGATAATTTTAAAAAAATACGTAACCAGGAATTGCATTATCTACTTTTGTATTGTTTGAAATCTACGCAGAAAACGGACAGTCAATAAGTTCCAAAATTTGCGAATTATTGCTCAAATTACGTTGACATTTCTGTAGAACAGTGCTAATATTATCAGACAAGTTTAGGTTTGGAAATTATATTCATTAATTCCTTAGTCAATAAGAACAACAATAATGACCATAATACTAGATAGATATTAAGTACAGTTTAAATTTATTAGTGTGCATAATTGCTGCAAATGTTTTTTTACTAACTTTGATAGAATACTGAATTGGTTTATTGTTGTCACATCGTTTATTTGAGCTAAGTAAGACAGAGGTTTTGTTATATAAGAAATGTTAATTTTAGTGCAGCTTTTTTATAGATAACCGACATTGTACTGTAAGGTGTTTACAACTGATCTTACGACAAGTTGCACTAGAGGTGCAGCAGTGTTGGTAGTTACCTTGAATAAGTATTAATAGTATAAAATAAGTAATGCATATATTTTAATTTCTACCAAGTTTAAATTATGTAGGTAATTAAATAGCAAGTTTTTTCGTTAAGTAACAACCATTTCTCGCTTATTTGATTTGAAGTTAAATAATGCTTGTATTTATTCTGATCCTGTAACGATTCAACATGTGATGATATCGTGAGTATGAAGTAAATTCAGGTTTTTTTGATAAACATTTTTGTAATAAGTGAATTCTCTTCTTATATGAAACGCACGATTTCATCAATTTAGACTCTTAAAATTAATTTTCGGTGAATAATAGTAAAAAACGGGTAAACAATGCGCGAGGTAATTAATTGTTTATCGCGAATGCTGAAGAAGCATTTTAAAAACATTTTATTGAAAAATATGTTTTTTTATATTGAAAAATAACAACGATAAATTGTTAGAACCAGTGTTATATAAATAAGATGCATTTTTGTGTAGAAACTTTTAGTTAAATATGTAAAATAATTTAACTATTAGTCAAACCGAGAAAAATATTAAACATGTAAATTAGGTTAAATTTAAACAAATTAAATAACCGTTATAAGCAGATACGTTTCCTGGAATAAAAGTTTATAGACCACAGGTGCAAATTCTAAGAACCGAAAGCTAGACAGTCTATCGATAACAAATATTCTGAGAAATAACGGTAAAGCTAGGAGTACACAAATAACAAATACTAATTTGTTTACACACAAATAAATAAACATTTATTTAAAGGAAATATATAAGGGTGTTCTAAGAATTTATTAAAAATTTTAACTTAGAATAAGTAATTAATTAAAAATTCAGGAAAACGTCATTAACGTAACTTGAGAACCTCGTGGGGTTAGAATTAAAATTCAAATACGAAAAATCTTAGTTTAACACAGCGCAAATTGTAGCAATAAAAAAATCGATATTTTAATTTTTCAAAAAGTTTATTAAACTGAATCAGAAATGGATTAAAAAGGTATGGATAAGAAATAGTTTCCCCCATCCACCGCAATTAGAGTATAAATACCGACCGAAGATCGCTGTAGAGTCAGCCACTTGACACGAACTTCCTCAATATTCCTTGTATTGTCTACCTGAAAGTTAGTCAAAATAAACGCCATGAGCTGTGCGTACTACGCCAGTCTTCCTTGTATTGTCTACCTGGAAGTCAGTCCAAATAAATATTACGTGCTGGATTTACCGACCTCGTGCAAATCTATAAATTAAAAACCTTTGCAAGGATAAATAGAATAAACCTACCTAATAGGGTACAATAAACATTTGTCACTACATATAAACCCGGTCAATAAAACGCGGCAACTAAAATCACACCGCAATTTAACAACAATTAAGCACATGGCTGCTAACAAACATTAATACCGAGAAAGTTACATAAATAACAAGCTCTCTATCAGGAGGTAGCTAAAGAACCAAAATAACTATTTAACCATGAGCGTTTAAAATTAGATGCCTTGTAAATTAACAATTTTACAGATAGTTTAGTTTAGAATCTATGGTAAATGTTCAAATGTAAATATTAAATACACTACTTCGTTTAATAAAATTCATTACAATACATTCTATCTTTATACTGAGGTAATAGCTAAAATCATATTCAAATGTTCTCAAAACTATAACCAGTAAATTCAATTGTGAATTAAAATGACCAACATTAATTAAACATACAGAGTGTAACAAATACAATTAAAACCGGTAAAAAGCATGCATAAATTACAAGTAAACTAAACAGGCTTTAAAAAACGAATATAAAATAAGCAAGTTAGATATAGAACCAATAAGTATATATTCAGAATAGGGCACAAAAATAAAATAAGTGATTTCAGATAAAACTATTCTGTTTAACAGAGCTCTGCTCAATTCAAGCCTTGCATAACCATCAAGTATCCACGAATATATCATTTCTATTATCCAGGTCAATCCTGGACCAACGCCACTGAAGCTACCCACAAAAATAAAGCATTATAACGACCTCAAGTCAAAGTGCCGTTACAATAAAATGGCGCCCAAGCAGGGACTAGTTACCGCACCGGTGGACGTGACAAACAAGATGTACCAGAGCAGTAGCTTTCACTAGCCCACCCCAAGAAATAAATTAACGCCCGAGCATTCCGCTGTATGACTCCAAAATCAAAAAGGAGACTTTGTTTAATAGACTGTGAAATGAATTCAAGGACGTTACGAGAAAATGCCGCAACTGAACCGACCGCGTTCCAATAAAGCAAGAAGGAACCACCGGAATTCCAACCTTAGACCGCACGTACCAAGACTATTTCCGCAATCCAAATAAAAGAAATCAGTGACTTTCTACATAGCCTGTACCCTGAGATAAATAATTTAACATAAGCTGGTCTGATTTCTGTTTTCAGATTAAAAGGTCAGCATGGCAATTCCACCAATAGGTGAAGCCAACATAAAACGAAACCGTGAACTTGGGCCCAAGTGGAATATCTACACTCATTACGAATAAGGCGCATATATGTAATGCTATTCGCAAATATAACTTGAGGTGCGACGGACAAAGCGATGGTATGTCATTTCTTGAGCGTATTTAGCAGTTACGCTACTGCTACAGATTTACGAACGCCGAACTGCTAACTGCTTTATTTGAACTATTGAAAGGCAAAGTACTTTTGTGGTACAGAAATAATAAATCCTTACGGAAAAATTTGCCAGACTTGGTCCGTGACTTCAAAGTCTTCTACATACCGACAAGATATTTCTTCAGGTTAGAAGAATAAATAAGATGACGAACGCAAGGACAAACAGAAAGGCTTAAAGAGTATTAACTTCCACACAAGCACTGAGTTGAAGACACGGAAAGATAGATCAAGCGAGTGCCCTAGAACGCATATATGAAAACCTCAAGTCGGAGTATCATGTGTATATCCGCCACAAAGATTTTGAGAACGTAGCCGATTTGGTCAAGATAGACGAGGACTACGAGACGTTAATTAGTCAGGCCAAAACCTTTAAACCTCCGCCAAAAGTAAACCAAGTACATGTAACGGAAACGGCAAACAACCCGAAACGGGTCGAAAAGCCTAAAAATAATCTACCGTTACCATCTAACCCAGTGGAAGTCTGTCGCCGCTGCGGAAAAAACAGGCCACCGTTACGACACGTGCTATGCCCAATCAAAAATGGTTTGCTACCGGTGCGTAAAGGAAGATGGCCTAACCTGCGATTGTCATCGTACTCAGTCGGGAAACGCAACCAGTACTCAGGTAAACTGAGGCCAACCTGGGGAATTTGTAGCGTGGACGCTACAATAAATCATACCAAGTCCAAAAAATGGCAGCAGTGGCTGGTCAAAATACGAAAAGAGACGAAAGCCAAAAAAACAAATCAATCAATGTCTCCACAACGTTCTACCCCGTTGGCAACCATGGACAGCTATTTGGCTCCACAAATAGCCAGCTTGAGGCAACAATCAACCGCTTTTGCCCACACTGGTGCTAAGGGCCAGAACAACCGTCCTGATATAGAAGGAAAACACTACTATGCAAATTGGAGTTACACCCCTTTGTTCATTTTGAAAAATAAATTTTCCGCTGAAGACATCAAATTTGCAGCAATTACATCCACTACTATCAAGGGTTCATCGCTATCTATACAATGCGTGTTGGATTTCAATTGTATCAATCCGCG
The DNA here is from genome assembly GCA_024586415.1 of Phrixothrix hirtus. Taxonomy (NCBI): domain Eukaryota; kingdom Metazoa; phylum Arthropoda; class Insecta; order Coleoptera; family Phengodidae; genus Phrixothrix; species Phrixothrix hirtus. The sequence goes on along the minus strand of JAHWXV010275561.1, from coordinate 2,916 downwards.
ATTGTCAATGTATTTTTTAAGAACACTTTATCGGGCGCCAAATCTCCAGTAAAGATATTCCACTGTGGAAGATTGTAGTTTACCATGTAAACAAAGACATTTGTTTATACACAGGTATATTATTTAAGATTAATTTGGTCAAGTAAAATTCATTTTTATAGATGAATCAATGATTGCAATAATTAGAAGTGGAAATATTGTACTGTTTGTAATTTATTCTTATGTTTTTCTGTTTTTGAACGGTTATGAATTCTAATTTGATGAAATATTTAAATTGTGATAATTGAATATCTGTATATTAACTGAATATTGGTTTTATATTGGTAAATGATTTCTAAAATGTGTTTCTTTAAAGATCGCATACTAGTTTTGTTAATTTAACTATTTTAGATTGATATATTGTTGTAATATCTGATCACTTCTTTTCGTTTGAAAAATATCAAAGTGATTGGCGTGTAATATCTTGAAATTAAAATTTCAGATAATAAACTTTAATTAATATTTTTGAATCTGCTAACTGTAATTTTTATACAAATGACTATGTCTTAGATGTAATGGAGAACCTATACGTAAATCTAAAACATCACATTTGTATCTAAATTGGGTATATTCAAATTTGGACTATTACTTTCGGCGTAAACCTTTGAAGTTTTCCAGAATTTCAGCAATTTTTTAATTGTACCTTATATCCGGATTTTAATAAATTACGTTATATGTATTTTAATTTATTAAAATGCAAATATTTACGTATACACAGCGTCATTTTAAAATGTACGAACAAACTTGGACCATACATACGGGAATAGTTTCGAATCTATAGAAAAAATCCTTTCTAAAATATTTCTTGCCATTTCCAAAAAAAAGCCGTTAACAAAATCATAAAGACCTGTTTGAGAACCCCTGCAAGATCTCATCGTGTAGATTTATTGAATGAACAATAAATACATGACGCAGTTGTTATAAATCGGGGGGTGTTCATATCATTAAAGGTCGTGTTCGTTTACAGATGTTTTCTGTTTTTTGTGTTTTAAGGTGGATCCACATTTAACGAACGAATGTGAACAGGCATGGACAAACATATTCAGACACAAAAAGCATTTACCAACTTAAACACGTACAAACGCACACGAAAAAATAAAAACTAACATCCTCACGCAAATTAATCGGTGTTCGTCTGCGTTCCTTCTGGTTGCTTTTGATACAAAATACATTCCTATATATTTACGCCACCTAAAATGTTGATTGTTCAGTATATTATAAATGAAATTGGATTGCCAACTACATGGCTGTTTAAAATGTCACAGGCGTATTGTGTTTCAATTTAAGTAATTACTATTACAAAATCAGGAATGCAGATTAGATATATAGTGAGTGTCAAAAGTGAGTGAACACTAACATTTTATAGGTTTAATAAAGGAATAGAAAGTGTTAAAATAATACAAACCAAAACATATTTATATTTAATAATCACAAACATATGGGCTTTTTATAACACAATGAGAAAAATTAAGAAATTTCCAATATTAAAAATTTTGCACTAAAACAATTGAACTAACTGCTAAAATTACGCGTCAAAAGTAAGTGAACGTCTTTAAGGGAAGTACTTATTTACCAATATCTTAGGGATTCACTGGAAATCTAAGTAATGTAACCAGTGTTATTTCGTTTACGTGCGTATACAAAACAGTTATACTTAATAATTTGCTGAAGTTAGTAGTGTTTGAATACATATAGGATGAGAACAGAAATTTCGATAGAGGTTAGGAAACTTATAATTGAGTTGCGAAAAGACGGTAAATCGTTAAGAGAAATTGCTCAAACTGTTAAAAGGTCACATACTGCAGTTTAAAAAATTATCGATAAACATAGTATATCGCAGCAGCTGACAAATTATGATCGATCAGGTCGCCCTAAACGATTAAATGCAAGTGAAACAAGACAAATTGTTAGACAAGTAAAGCAAAATCCCAAGTCTAGTTCAGTAAAAATAGCTGACAACATATCAACATCAACAGGGAAGTCAGTTAGCGCAAGTACAATAAGAAGAACATTGTATGAGCATGGTATACATAGTAGAAGTCCACGAAAGAAGCCATACATATCAGAAACGAATAAACGGAAACGTCAGAAGTTTGCAAATAAATATAAAACTTGTGAGTTCTCTTTTTGGAAAAATGCACTGTTCAGTGACGAGAGTAAATTCGAAATTTTTGGCCAGTCAAAAAATGTTAAAATTTGGCGAACCTCAAATAGTGAATTTGCAGATAGAAATATCTCGCATACTGTTAAGCATGGAGGAGGGTTTGTAATGGTCTGGGGATGCATGGCCGCATCTAGGGTGGGAAATCTTGTTTTCGTAGATAATACTATGAATAAACTTGACTATTTAAAAATTCTGCAAAATAATTTAGAGCCCAGTGTTGTGAAGCTGCAATTAACAAGATCGTAGATTTTTCAACAGGACAATGATCCTAAGCACACCTCCCGGTTGGTTAAGGGATGGTTGTTGTATAAAACACCGAAACAGCTGGATCATCCTCCGCAGTCCCCAGACCTAAACCCAATCGGACATTTATGGGAACACTTAGATCGGCAACTTCGTAAGCGAGAAATCACCGGTAAGTAAACACTACGTGCTGCTCTTATTGAAGAATGGGGTAATATTCCTCCCAGAATTACTAAGAAATTAGTTGAATCAATGCCTCGCAGACTAAGAGCTGTTCGTAAAGCCAGAGGAGGGCAAACAAAATACTAATTTGTAGAATTTATTTAAGTGTTTATGTCGACTTGCGGTATCTGTCCACTTACTTTTGACGAATTTTAGCAGTTAGTTCAATTGTTTTAGTGTAAAAATTTTAATATTGGAAATTTCTTAATTTTTCTCATTGTGTTATAAAGCCCATATGTTTGTGATTA
>JAHWXV010275514.1:0-12524 GCA_024586415.1 Phrixothrix hirtus | reverse complement strand
GTTTGTTTTGGCGGGATATTACCGAAAGGCAACTTAAAAATTTACTTCTTACTATTTTGTTGGTAACAAATTTTGTACAAGTAAATATAACGCATATTGTGATGCAATCAAGTTTTTAATTACTATAGAATAGCTTCATTTATTGATTTATTGCATAGAATGATAAAAAACAAACTAGAGGGATAAAGCACCTACTTTCTTGAAAGGCATTAAATTACTGCTGATTTTACAGCCTTAGGCATTCGATACACGGAACAAAATTTGCATTGTCTGAATGCTCTCGATAATATCAATGCGCCACTGTCGTACGGATCAAATACTTTTCCGAATCAGTGTGTTCAGACAGCAGTGCCAAATTCGAATAACAAACTCAATCGTATACGATTTTATAACGGATATGTAAAGTGTGAACAAGTCAATTTAAATCTATGAGCGACTGTCTCATTCGGATAAAGTGTCGTTTCGTAAACTGCTTCGATTACGTACCGTGTGAACGAGCTCTTATGAATATCCAAGAAAAACTTAAAATATTTACAGGTTAAAACTATTTACACAGCAGTTTCCCAGTGTGAAGTGAGGCTTATAAATTGTACTGGTTTAAGGTTATTTACAAGTTTGATTATGTTACACTCTGTATACACATTTTTGTGTCATGGCTTTGTTCTAATTAACTCAATTAAAACCTTGTATTTTAATTCAGTTGTAATTCATAAGCTTATTGCACTTGTCTTTCATTCATTTATTGAGCTCGGTGTACACCTTTAAACTGTTATGTTTAATTTGAACTTAATTTTAAAGCACTATGGAGGTACTTTATTTAATTAACACTGCTTGTAATTAATATTTATACTCTGAATATTTGCATGCTTGTTGTTTGAACTGTACTGCATTTATTTATATACTTATACCTTTAATAATAAGTCCTTAAAACAGAAAATCATTTATTTAAAACAATAAAGAAAATCCTATAATGTTTGAATTCAAGTTTAGAGATAAACCAATTTGCAATAGCTAGCGGCTGTGTCCCTTTAAATTATCGATACTAGACAGCGTTTTAGTGCACTTGATGCTATTGATTCTATCAATTTTTCTATCGGTACAAGATCAAAATGGCGAAGGTTGGTTGTGTACTAATGGTGCTTATAATTATGCAGTTTTCGCGTGTGTATTTTACATTAGGTAATTAATATTTAGTGCTAGATTATATATCCTCAAGTTAGGTCTGTTTAGGACCTAAGGATTATGTCAACACGGAGTGAGCGATCGCATCTTTAGAGGTTCTCTCTGCTCTTTACGGACAGGAAATTCGTAATGCTTTTCAACAATACTGCTAGTGTTTCGAATAAGTAATCCTTTGCCAAACAGTCTAAAATTGTTTCATTTAATTCAAAGCAAAATGTACAGTTACAACCTTTGTAATCAAATGTAGCACTCCTTCCGTCTAAACTTGTGGAAAATGCAGCCTATATTTGCCTATGTTTGTTTTAATTTTTAACTATGAAAAGTGACAAAAATATTTCGAAGTTCGTGAATTTAATTATATTGAAATTTACTCTACGTAAATAGAAATAATGCACCACGCGATACTTGGGGTATATTATGTTCTAAATCCTTCTATGTGGAGTGACTGTTTGTTAGGATGTCAAAATAATCTCTGTTTTGTTCGGCTTCATGCGGCGGCTTTTATAACAAATTGTTATCGGTGAATCCACGGAGTAAACAACTTTCGAACTTGAAATCTAGCTTAATTAATAAATTTAACAAACAATTTATATAGTATCGATGTACAATTTTATGCCCTCGAAACAGTAATAATTTATATTAATGGAACTGTTTCTGTACAATGGTAATTAACAAAAATAATATTACAGCCTAAACTACTTTGAATAACTTGATCAAACTTATATACAATATAGTAGAAGTAAAATATGAATCAATTCTTAAATAATTAAACTATGTACTAATTGGAATAAAGTGGTTAAATTAATTAATATAACATGAAATTTTCCATAAATGGCTAAAACTACATATGGTTATATAATCAGTATTGGAATACTCGTATTCTTTATATGCAAAGTTCAAATCCCTTCACTCATATACTTAGGTAAAGAACCGTGAACTTTTAGATTATTTTATACAAGAAATACTAAAGTATACCTTATCTTAATTGAAATAAATACAGCATTAATTACAAAGTAAAAATTAAATAAATAAATGAACATAATAAATAGTTAAAGCCTGGTAATTATACAAGTAATGATTAAATGAAATATTGACAGGATGTTCTGTTAATAGTGAATTAACAAAATGCTTTTAAATAACTAAAAATATGTATAATTAATGGGTCTATGCCCTAATTCAACATCAAGGTTGTGTTTTATAATTACTATAATTACTAATTATTTACCAAAAGGCAAACGAGATGAAGGGTCTAGGCACATTACAAGGTGTAACAGTTAATTCTAAGTTCTACTGCAATGTTTTACGGCAACCTTGCAAGGATTTCAGATGGAAAAGACCAGAACTCTAGAATGACAAAGTTTTTACATTGCATCATTACAATGCGCCGTTTTCCAGTTCTTTCCACATTTTTAGCCAAAAATTCGATAACTGTTATTCCCCATCCACCTTATTTGCCTGCTTTGACACCGTGCGGCTTCGGCCTCTTCCCGATAATGAAACCAATTCAAAGGCCAATGATTTTTAACAACTAAAACATTCAAGCAGAATCGCAAACAGTGCTTGACTCGTTCACAGAAGCACACTTCCAGAAAATCTTTGGACAGTGAGGAAACGCTAGAATTGGTATATAGTTGCGGGGCTATTCCATGTGAAATCAAGCAATAAAACAACAATTTTGAACCTTAATGTTTTAGAATTTTTTGTCCATTTATTCTACGTATCGAAATAAGGAGGAATTCAAAATTTAAGATTTTTTGAGGTACTAGAGTGGTTTTGCACGTTTTCATTAAAATACAGTAAACGCTAAATACCATGTGAGTTGCGAATGTGCATGCCTAAAATGCAATAAAATGAATAGCATTAGCGGAATCCCTCGATTTCTTTCCAGTTAGCTCGTCAATTTCATAGAAAAAGTAAGCGCGACAACCTCAAAATCGATCGCGTTTAAAATATAATAAAGCAAAATGGTTAAATCAGAACAGCTTAGATTTTCTATTTACATCTTACTCTTTTAAAAAAAGTTTTAGTCGAAAATCCATTTGGGGATAAGAGTAAATGGAAGGTAATAGTTATTAACGTAGTTCAGGCTTCTAAGAAGAATTTTACCCTACATGGATTAAAAGATCATTTAGGACACCTTTTAAAATTGTAGCTGAAGCAGGACTCTGTAAATTTAAGAAAGTATGTGGTATTGCTATTGTTCTGTAATAGTGTAAAGTAAGACAAATTTCAGAACTGGAACAGAGGAACAATATGATGAAAAGCAACAACTACTACAACAAAATATTAGCATAAGAAGAAAATTTAAGGAAAATAATGTGCCAGTAACGAAAGTTGCAAGAATAATAGCATAAAAGGGCGTTGATGCACGAAATCAAGCTACTTTTGGTAATGTGTATATAAAGTATGAACTTGAAAAGACTTTTTAGATCTACCTCTACATAATCAGGCTTCATATGATGACTGCAACAGCAGCTATACAATAGAAATACAAGACACTGAATCAGAGGAAACAATTACCATCAATATAATTGAACAAACCAATAGTAAGTAAATATTTTGTTGAAAAGAAATGTTGACACATATTACTTTCGTTTCATCAGTTGAAATTCCATGAATATGCAACCGAAGAAATACTTCAATAAAAAAATCTGCATTAAATTTTTTGATAGAAAAACAAACATATGAAAGGAAACTTGAATTGGAGGAAAAGCGATTGCGTTTCGAGGGGTACAAATTTGAATTTCAACAAAAGGAAAGAGAAACACGACTGCAGTTTGAAATAGAAGACCGAAGGCATCAGATGGAAATGTCTAAGTGACAACAAAATGTCACACTACAACACCTTCAAAAAAATTAATCGTACACATTTATTGTATTAAAAGTAACATATTGTATTAACCATAGACTTTTATTGAAAGTAAATACAAAAAATTTCTTTTATTTACACTTGTAGATATTCTTCTAATGTAGCTGGTCTTACATTGAAGTATTATGCTATTTCACTGCTGTAAAGACATGTGGCAATTTGTAAGAACTACTGCAGTATTGTACATCATACTAACATCTTGTAGCAATAATGTTTGAGTTTTGTGAAAATCTCAAAATGCAAATAACAAAATGACCTTAGCAAAGCCCCATTCTACTGACTGTCTAATTGAACTCATATGTGTATTAAAATTTTGTTGCTCAATCATAACTTGTCTAGCAGAAAAAGGGCATAGCAATAATTCACGAATCAGATAAACAAGATCTCCGTAAAGTACAAACTTCTCATCATTTGGAAATATTGCATATTCTTGTAACTGATTATAAAAATTGGTTTCTCTGAGTATTCCTAGAATTAAACATAACGTAATATGCTGGTTGATTCGTTACTAGATTGGTTAATCATGGCCGACAGCTACAGTGGAGCAAGGTGTGATTCGGCGATACTTGCCGAAGCTAATTACTGTAGAACAAAATTAGTAAAAGGTGGGCGCCACTGTTCTCAAATCAAAATGCAATGAGGCAATGTTTGCGAAACACCCTGTATATCACGATGTCAGTGACCTACCTTAAAAGTGGAGACAGACACTCTAATGGTACTGCAGATGCGAGATTAAGACTGACAAGAAATATACGAATGCTAAAAGTGCTCACTTATTTATGTTCATCCTGTATGTTGCGAAGTGCTAACCTTAATTATAAAATCAGGGGTAAAGCCCCTTTCCTGTTGAATAACTGAACTAGATCTTCATCTAATGGTAATTAAACAAAAGATGAGCTAAGATTATTGACACAACCTGTATATCAAAAGTGAAGTAAATTGTCTATGATAATTTCAAGTTTAATTAACGCAGCACAAGATTCAAAATATGCTGCATTTGACAAATTCTTTTAAAAACCTTCATCGTTTTAAGTTCTAATTAACGTGTTAAATTTTACGTGAAACAAGTCCTTCCTTATTTACTTTGCAGAATAAATTCTGGATCAAAATTAAATTCGTTAGACGCACACTGACTAGTTGATGATATTAGGCACCAATGATGTTTGAAATAAATAAAAACTAATTGAGCACAAAACACATATTGTTAAAATTCATTGTTTTCACTAGTACACAAATGGAATTAAAATTCGGAGATAAATGACTACTAACTAAAAATATGGAACAATAATTTTTAACACTAAGTATTAGCCAACGCAATCGAAGTTCGTGTTTACTATAAAAACTAAATTGAAGAGGGACTTAAAATCCCTTTAAAAAAAACAACCTTAATTGCTTTGACGACAATTACAGTGCACAAATATCATATACAAACAAAAGAAACCAAGCGTATAATGGGTACCCTATATGCTAGCTTTCACAAACTGCTAATTAAACCATGATACGATTAAAAATTGGTAGACTAAATTTTATAATTTACAACAAAAAGGTTCATTAAAACGTTTGACAATTAATGTGGCGGAAAACTCATTTGTTTCAATTCCAAAAGAATTATAGTAACTCCTGTAATTTCTTTGGCTTGATAATAAAATAAATTGGGAACCAATGCCCCTTTTAATATTTGTGACTATTTAAAACTTAAATTTTGCAGCAATGAATTGTGCATATGTTAAGATCGTGTAACACCCAGGATTTTGAAGATGAAATAATCATTTACAGGTGTGATGATTTGCGTTCAGTTGTTAGAAGCAGAAGCCGCCCCTTTTATTAATTGATAAATATAAGACCTAACAGGTGGTTACTGACAGTGGATTTTTCTGCTTTGTTTTTATTGATATAAATATCCTCATTATATGCAAATTTCAATTCAGCAACTATGCTGGATGAATACGGTACAGACTCAATAAGGACATTACATTATCTAAAACTTAGAGAAAACACACGGCACTTCCCAAATAACTCTTTATATCTTTACTGCTGATTAAAAACTAAACTAACTTATGCATAGCTATGCGGCGACTATCCCCCTCGCTTGATCATTTTTCTCATGGGACCGTTCGTAATATTTCCCCTGAAATCATAACGTTCCGCCCATTCGACGCCAAGAAAACATCTTACACTAGTTGGATTGTAACCCAGTTAATTATTTCTTAAGCTTTAAATGGTATCGTGTCGAATAATTTCTTGTATGCATTACTTTATACTTTGTATGAAATAAACTGTAACCTTGCTTGTTATTGAAGCATGATCTTATGTGCATTGCAACAATTTTCTAGAATTTTTGGCGTAATATCTGTTATTTCATAGCTTGAGATAATTTTTTACTAATGAAGTTTTAACTAAAATTTCCAGGCAACATTTCAAAAGTAAAATACGAGATGTATTCAAATAGATTTTTAATTTAACTTAATCTTTCTTCTATAAGATTAATTTCTAAAATATTTTAATGGATCCTTGTTCATTTAAAATTATATTAATCATTACTGTGCATGATACTAAATATCAGTTAATTTGTCCAATGTTATTAAATAAATGGCAAGAGCTGATATACCATCGGGCAAATAACTGATTGGTATTTAACACAATGCATTGGCTTATGTCCTGAAAAGTATTCTTGCTGATTAATCGAAGGCCGGTAAATTGCTCCAGCAGTGCCATCAATAAATCCCCAGCAGTTACGTTAAGGTACTCCTTTGGAATGAACTGCCTACATAGAACTACATTTAACAAGAGTATTTTATACATAAAAAAATATACTATTTCTCAAATACTATTAAGAATAAAGTTATAGCATCACACAATTTACTAGAGAGAAGCTTTTTCAGTTCCTATAATATAATATTTATCTCTGAAAATTGTCTATATTTATTAACTATCCAACTCTTAAAAGATATACTTTGTTATTTATGATATTCATAATATGATTTATAATTATAGAGAGATAAGGTGCTGATTCTAAATCGGACAATTGGTTTGGATATACCAATCTCAAATACATGCAAAGCCCTTCTACACTTGTAATTAAAATGATCTCTAGAACTTATTCGCACCTAAAACCGTGTATTGTTATGTAGTTATTTTTATCTCGCATGGAATTCCTAAATCTTCTGACAATTGCTGTAAATGAATTTTTCAAACTGATATTCGTCATTGATTAAATTATTTACAGCAAATCTGCCATGCATTACTGCTCGAATACGCCTGCTTGGTTGATCCCCCAACACATTACCTAGTTAAATAATGGCAGAGCCATCTAGTGTTTATATTAAGAGGTATTTTAATATAAATAAAAATAAAGGAAACATTCTTCCCAAAAATGGCATGAATTTTAAAAGCCCATGAAATTGTAATATGAACAATTCTGAGACTGCTTACCAAAAGATTCTTAACCTAAGTAAAATAGGTAAAAATATAAAGGTTTGCATTCCAAACGTGACACAGCACCAACAGACCAATGGTTTCGCCATAGTGGGGCTTAGAATTGTTCATATTACAGTTTCATGGCGTTTCACTTGTGCCGAATTAATTTTTTTAAATTCGTGCCATTTTAGGAGGAATGTTTTCTTTATTTTATTTACATGCCAATTATTTATCATCGACATCCGCACAGGTCTATATGTTTAAAGGCAAGTTTTGCATTTTCAACCAGCATGTCCAGCCACCTAGCACTGATGAGTCCCACTAGGGCGAAACCATTGGTCTGCTGGTGCTGTTCATGCAGTTTGGAAATGCAAACTTTTGTATTTTTATCTATTTAGTTAGGTTAAAAATCTTTTGGTGAGAAGTCTTACAATTGTTCATATTACAGTTTCATGGCGTTTCACTTGTGCCAAATTAATTTTTAAAATTCGAGTCATTTTTAGGAGGAATGTTTTCTTTATCTTATTTACATTATATAATATTGCATTGTTAAATTTATTATTGTTGAACTTTCCCATAGCAGCAATTTCTAATAATTCTTCCATATTTTGAATTTATTTGTAATATTACCAAATGCAAAAACTCTCAGCTGGTACTTAATGCGGTAAACCTACAACTAATTAAATCACGCAACTTTAAGGTTACCATATCGTTTAACACGCAATTTCAAAATTTCCTTATTCATTTTTAAAGTTTCCGAAATTGTGTAATTTTTGTCACGTTTTGAAATCTTAAAATGGCCATATCTCAAACACTATTTGACTTGGAGACCTGAAATTTATGCCACTTTATTTAGTTTTACATAGATGTGCTACTATAACTAAAATTGTTCAATTTTCTCAAACCCAAATTATTTTAAAATTTCAAAATAAGTTTTTTTTTGTGATAAAACATGTATGTTAGTCATTCACTATTTGCTAATGCGTATGTCAAATTTCATGATGGCATTTCAATTCGATCATATTAAAATAAATTTTATTTTATTGTTAAGCGCAGCATCCAGTGCATAGTCAGTAGGACTTGTCAAACGCCCTTTCAATTCATCGCATTATATATATAATTGTTTATTTTAAATTTTTACTACTATAAATAATTAGTGGAATTTGCTTCTATTAAAAATAAAAACAGGAATATGTATTACATTTTTTATATATTCGGCTTACATTTTGGGGATCAGTTTTCCCCTTTGTCAGAGCCTAAAACATTAAAACTTAAACTAAAGATATGGCAAAATACCTTACAATATAAAGTACTAATATATAAAATAATTCTAGAATGACAACATAGTCATAATAACATGATTGTTTGATAAAAGGTGATAAAACAAAATTTCGTAAACTTTAAGATAAACAACAAAAGTAAATTTAAAAAACAATATCAAAACAAAATATATGTTCACATCATCAATAGATCAAAGATTAAATAAAAAAAATTAAAATTACGTTTTAAATTTAATAAATCTAAAAAAATTATAGGAATTCATTTGGAATTTATTCAAAAATATGGCACTCTTGATAAAAGAATAAATTTGTGTCTCTAAACGAATGCCAATCACATAGAACATCTTTTGCAATTTATGTTTTCATTGTTACTTCTTTTCAAATTAAGTTATTTACTTCAACTAGAGCGTTTTGTTATTATTAATTGTTGGTTATAACAAAATATTTTCAAGTAGGTTTTTCTCGAAAACGGTGGCGTTTATCGACTTAAAACAAAAATATTTTTTATTTATAAAAATGTTGGAATTATACAAATATGTCAACTTCAAAGCAAAAAATTAAAAACTGAAAAAATTATTAGCTAAACTGTGGGCAACTATCCCCAAATGATACGCCCATGGTGGGAATTTAAAGTCTTCATTTTCTCAGATAATCAGATATTTTCATTACTCTACATGTGTAGAAAGTTTCGTTGTTTTATATAAAAGGGGTTTCGAGAAATGTTAAGAAAACTGTCTACAAGGCACCATCTTTAAAACGATGTAGCTGTTAGGAAGTACTTTCGGATAAGGCGATTTAGGTCAAATTGTCCTAAAATGAGCTCTAGATTTTAACATCTTGGTTTGTCGGTTTTGTTTCTGGACACCCTGTATATATCTATACAGGGTTGCTTTGAAATAGATGTTGAAACTAAAATGGCCAACGCTACGTATTATAAGATACACATTTTTGAGGTTAATAAATTCCATTAAGCCCTTTTTGAAAAGTTTTGCACATGAAAACATTTTATGAACTGCTGGAATTTGTTACAATTAATTCGTTACAAACAGTCAAGGAAACTGTGAATCTATTTGCCGAAATAACAAATTAAAATAATAGCGCTCTGTTTATTTACTAATAAATGGATGCTTGACCTACACCACCACAAACAAATGACCTAATTTTTACATGCAAGTGTTTTTAAAAAATTACATTAGGGATTTGTATTAAAATCATCACAAATAGTTTAATTTACAAACAAATAATTACTAGTGATAACATTTAAATTTAATAGTTGTTTAAGGGTGGCTTTCACAAAAAAATTACGAATTTGGATTACCGTAAAACACTCAGCTAAGTCCTTATTAATTCTAAAAGGTTATTTACTTGTCAAGAGAAAATTCCCCTTTTTATTTTTCTTTTTAATATTTTCAAACTTGAGTAATAAATAATTTCAAATTATCTACGTAAAATTGAACAGCTGATAATTTATTCCAATTTTTCAAACTTTAACAGAAGATACAAAAACGCATTCCAAAGAGATATGTGTTTTTGGTTTAAAAATAATGAAAAGAAACATGGAATTCATTGTATAAAATAAGCGGTATTTTTTTAATAACTAAGTTTTTATCGTTTTTTGATAATTTTTACTTCCACAAAAAACATTGGAAAAGTGGATAATAAACATGCTTGAGAACATGCACAATTATGTAAATCTAATGTAATAAATTAAAATGGACTTTTTAATGAATTTTATTTACTTTAAATGTTTATCAATACACATTGCAATGACCTGTAATATGAGTAGAACTGGAATAATCATACAATGCTGTCATAGCAAACTGGTATAAAGTTTGTGACAATATGTACTGCAAATCAGTTCTCAAAAAGTTTTCCAAGAATTTTCTAAACTTGGTTGTGCCCAAATTAAAGCTGTTTAATTTTTTTTATTATTTTTTTGTGAATGTATGAGGTATAGGAATAATCAGTTAAAGTCATGAAATTGGTTACGTTACCTTATATTCAGAACAAATTGTATATAAGGTTGAAAAAAATGTAAAATAGTTTGATAATATTAATTTAGGAAATTGATTTAATTATAAAAAGATTCAATTCTCAAAGGAAAAACAATAAATTAAAGAATATAATAAATTACGAGCAAAAATCGGAATCAAGATTTCTCAAGTCAAATTTTAGAATAAACAATTGTACTTAGGTGTTAAACCCATGCAGATGAAATATCTGAACATTCGCATTAACTAATTGTAATAATTTAAACAAATGTAAAAAATTGAGGTTTATTTCCTGAAACCTTCTAACTGAAGCGATAAAATTAATTATTGCATATGTTGAAAATTATATAATACATGTAAATAAAGGTTACAATACGAACAATTAAACATTGCAGTGTAATATTAAAACAAAGTGTGTGAATCTTTAAATGCATCATACATTTAAGAAACACAATATTCTTCAAAATAATTATGGAAATACTAATAAGCAGAAGCTATACAACATTATATGGGTGTTTCCCATTGATTTGATTGAAATTTTGCACAAAACGTCATAAATGTTGAAATAATTTACCATGGCCGCAAACCATTTTGGTGCCTTGCCAATTTGGCACCAAAGAATTTTAAAAATTATAAAATTATTTAATAAGGTTTTGCAGAGAGGTTCTGTCAATAATTTAAAGCAAGAATATGTTTCCAAAATCCAATTTAACCCCATATTAAAGATTTTATGTCCATTTAAAGATTGGCAAATGTTTAAAATAATGTTTATTCAGCGATTTTGGCCTACATTCTGTTTAAATCCTCACTAATCTTCAGTTGCATTTTGGCCATCGTTAGAGTATGTCATGCTGCTCAGTATAAATTGAAATTAAATTGATCCAAGTTGATCTAAGCAGGAGTTAGCAACCTGAAAAAAGTTCGGTTAAGAAAAAGAAGTTTAATTTAAATAAAATTGATTTTTATTAAGAACAGTAAGATGAGATTAAGAAGGAAGATAAGCATAAATTAAAGAAAATTTTACCTGTAATTAAATTTTAGTTGCATGTAAACCATCGTAAGAGGATGTAGTGCTTCCCACAAAAAGTTTAATTAAATTGATCAAAGTAACAAGTTGTAATCTGAAACAAGTTCAGTATTAAGTAGAAGGAAAAGAAAATAAATAAAATTAAATTACATTACAGATATAAAGTAGCGTTTTGAACATGAAAAAACTATGTCATGCTTCTCATGAGTAATTAAAATTACATTGATCGAAGTTGATATTAGCAAGAGTTCGGAACTTGAAAGAAAGGTCGTTTAAGTAAAAGAAGTTTTAATTTAAATAAAATTGATTTTTATTAAAAATAAGAAGAATAATTAAGGAGGAAGATAAATTAACAAGAATTTAAACATAAAATAAAGAAAATGTTACCTGCGTTAATTACATGACGTTACATGCCAGGTGCTCAAACATTTTTCAACATTTAAGTAAATTTAGTTGCTTTGGAATACAAAGCAATTTATACCACTGCAAGTAAAGAAGAATTGTTAAATTAAGTTCATTAATAATATTTTAAATTACTTACATCTATATTAAGAATTATATGGCTGCCATTTTGTAGAAGAAAATTATAAAGTTAATCCCAGTTTTTTTTGTAGTGTCATTATTTGACACTTTTGCTAATATTGGCAGAAATTTGATTATTTCAGGACAAAGACGAGAAGTCTAACGTACTTGCGAACAGCAAAGTTTAAGAGTTTAGTATCATTTGAATTGAGAATAAAATAAAATTCCTTAGATTA
>JAHWXV010275487.1:0-10914 GCA_024586415.1 Phrixothrix hirtus | reverse complement strand
TGATTTGTAATTAATTGATAATACTACCAACCTTTGAGAAAAATTACTTAATAACTAGACCTCACCCAATTAAAATCACTCTGTATATATATATATATCAATCCATCTTTCATATTCAATACTTAGTTTAACCAAATACTAACGTATTTCTTACATACATGGTTACTTTTACTCATGAAATTATGACTGTATAAAATAATTAAAAATAAAATAAAAAGCACTAATATTAAGTTAAGCATTTATTTATAAAAAAATAAACATCTTTTACATTCAAAAGCATGGAGTTTTAAAACAAAAATTAATTTTGTTCTAATCTTATGTTTAGCACCTATGGGTTGTGGTTGTATTTACACAGTGCATAGTAGTTATCCATCATTTTTGTTTTTGATAATAGATAAAAATTTTTCTTTTCTTGGTATCTTTATATACAACTATTTATTCCACACATACTTAACATGTTATAGAAAATACACAATGGCCATCTCCTAGTTTTCAATTGAAGCTCATATTGGTGCACATCACATCAAATAGGGCGGTGTCTCCTTCAGTAGCATTATAAAATTCAATAAATGAAAGTTTCTTTTATAAATCAAAAATTGAGGGTTGAACATGTGTAGATGACAGAAGAATACTTTTGTTCTTCTTTGAAACAGAGAACACAAGTTATCATCTTGGTCGAAATAACACATAGGCGTTTCAGGTTTCTGACATTTTACTTCCAACAGTTCTAATGGAACTTTCCTTTTGTTTTTCTTTATTATTCTAATGATGATTAATTTATAAGAATCACCATAGTATTGGCCAAATTTATGGAGGCAATGTTTCTATTGGATCCATGGATCTTTGCAAAATAAGTACCAAAGGGTGGTTGTCACCCAAGTAGGGAGCAGCATCTAACATATTTGTAGTATCACAAACATAACTACCTTAATACCATCCGTAGCTGAATAATTAGGCATATACATCCTAAAAGGGGAAAAACTTTGTTTGTCCATTAAAAAGTGCAATATCAATTAATTCCACATTTCTTATGGCTGTTAATGGGTCAAGATTTTTGCAAGGATCTTGCAAACCTTCAACAGTTTAGGAAAAATTGGTAACAGATATGTAAATACTTCCAAATATATTTAAATTCAACATCCAACGAACATTTAAATGATAATTTTTCATTCTGGCTGAAAAAATAAGCAATCCCATTACTACATTATGTCTGTTCTGTCAGTTTTCTTTATTAAGCCAAACTTTTGGTTTTTTTAATTTATTTGGTCTACCTAGCCATGCCATATGTTCTGTCCTAAGAAATCAAGTAACCATAGTTTCTGGAAATTATACACATGCTAACCTTATCAATCATTATATAAACCCGTAGCTTCAGGTTAGGTATCATAATTTGTTTGTTTGTCTGATTGTTAACATGGAGTAGGACCAAAAAGAAAATGGTGTTGCAGTTATTGCACTGTACAAGTGTGATAAATCATGAAGTGAAATCCATAATCTCTTAAAAAAATTGAACCTTACTAGGAAATTTATTTATCAAACAATACAGATATACAACAAACTTTTCTCCATTGAAGACAGGTCAAAAAGTGGGAAGCCACGTACTTCCAGAATATCAGTATTAAAGCAGTAGCCAAACAGATTCACCAAAAGCAACTCCAGAAAATCATGGCACAGCAAATGAACATTCCAAAGAGGACAATGTCACATTATAAAACAAGACATTAAACTTGGTGCTTTTAGAAGAACGACTGGTTAACATCTTACAATAATTTTGAAAGAAATATAAGGTAGATAATACATGTATCACATGTAATACAAGTAAAACATGGATAATCCAAACAGATAGCTGCCAAGCCTTGTTTGGATTAAATCAGCATTTGTATCACATATCTATTTATAATATAAAATGTGCATATACAAGGTCTACCAGTGAAACGATACCCCAAAAATATGAGAAACAAAAAAAGCTAGAAATTCAGAAACTGTGCTATTTTAGTCATGATCCGAAGTACTCCCAATGGTAAAAAAATGAATTTCCGGCTGGTTATACCAGAAATTGCTATCAACTCGCTAATTTTGAATAGGAACGAGTAGTTTCCTCATCGGATTTGGATTCCCATCAAACATTATGGAGAGTTTTATGAGATAGTTTTGGTCCGATATCTACCCTATGCTTTGAAAAATAATCAATTTAAAAATCTAAGTTGCATTATTTTAAATAACATTATTTGAAGTTTCTCGAACAAGTTGTCAACTTAAATATGAGAAAATTTAGTAATGAAGATTACATTTTGTTATTTGAAGTCTATTACAAGTTGCAACATTGGCTTAAACTGTAAGTTAATTATAGTTACAAGTTTTTAACAATGATTAACACTTAGATCCTATCCAATTTAGTGCATGTGGAAATTTTATTCTTCAATATCCGAATCGTCTGATGCCAATAGCAAACGATATTCAGAGAATGATAAGAAACCCATTCCAACACGGTAGTTTTCTAACACCCAAACCTCTTAATAATATCAAACCTGTTGTTGGTACCCAGACAAATGTGATTGATATATTAGCATATTTCGCTACTCACCTAAAGAACTCAATAAAAGGCAGACAAATTACACTCGGGTCTTTCTGATATGAGCATTTAACACATCCTATCAAAATTCAAGTGGCATCCTTATTTACCACATCTTGTCCACACATTGCTTCTAGGTAACACAGATTAATTTCTAAGGTACTATTTATATTAACACAAATCTACACACATATTTACATGTGAATTATTTGCTCTTATGTCAAGATTTCAAGAGCGCAAATCTTTTTTGTGTTAATACTCTTAATTCAATGTAATATTGTCTAACAATACTTTGTTACCGAGTGATTTGCAATGACATATTAATTTCTGTGAGTTGTTCACTGTGAAGATACAAGAAAATACATGACTCACAGATCATATGACTCGGAACGATGAGACAAAAATTGTGAAAAATAACATGTGTAATAGACATAACTTCCATTATTAGAAACGAACATAACAAGACCTAGAAAAGTGCAAAATCAATAGTTTCAATGTATTTTGTGCCGTTAAGCATAATCATGCCATTGTTATGCATTTATACAACAAAAATTTAAATGGTCTAGGTTTTCTTGATATTCTAAGAACTCATATTGAACTATTTTTGGAATATACTGTGGCTGATCTCCCGGAGGCATTTTTCCAGATGGACGGGGCTCCACTAAATGGTATCGTAAGCCAACAGTTGAATGAGTTATTTGACAATAGGTGGATGGGCAACAATGGACCATTCCTTTGAACAGTGCGATTCCTGGATTAGACACCACTTGATTTTTTTGTTTGGCACTACATTAAGTCAAAAATATTTGTGCAGCCACCAACAACTAAATTCGACATGCAAAGATTGGTTTTAGAATCATGATAAAAAACTTGTTTTTTATTTAGCATAAACTAGAAATAATTAATGGAGTTTCTAGTTGTGTGCTAAATTTCCCAACAGTCTGTTTGGGTAACACGAAGCACAGCAGCTTTTCAGTAATAACTTGCAACAGGCTAAGAAAAGTTTAATTTACATTTACTGTGTTTTTCTCATGGAATAATGATATCCTAAAATTATAAACAAAGATTCACATGATAGATAAGAATAAATACACCACCAATATTGTCAGATCAAACTCCCCTTAACTTTTAATGAGGAACCCAAATCTGATCAGGAAACTATTGGTTTCCAGTCGAAATAAACGAGTTCACAGTATTTCAGGTATAACTGGATGTTGCCGGAAGTCCATTTTTTTACCATTGTTGCCGGAAGTCCATTTTTTTACCATTGAGAGTGCTCCCGACCATGTCTACAACAGTATAGTTTCTGAATTTCTAGTTCATTTCGCTTCCCAATACTTTTGGGATATCTTTTCGCTGGTAGACCTTGTATATATTTGTACAGTGGAGGCAAATTAAATTACAACCTTAATTACATTGATATTACAAAATAGGCAACCCAGTATAACTTCAAAAAAATGAATAAACAAAACATAAAAATAAATTTGCTCATTGTTTTGTTACACATATGTTTAAAGTGGTTTGCATAGTTTTATAACATTACAAAAAGAGTTCAATTTTTAATTACCACAATAATTTTATTTTAAAAATAATTCGAAATACAGATACCAGAAGGTTCAAATTATAAAAATCAATTTATACAAAAGGGTCATTCATACAAAGTGTTTCAGATAATGACATTCCTTTTATGAACTATAAGTAGACCCTACAGACACCCAATAAATGTAAAATTAAAAGCAATACAAATACAAAAAAGGTCTTTTTTTTCTAATTATGTACGAGTCGCCTATGGTTGCATTCATAAAATTATAACTGATCTACCTAACAGTATCAATTTACAGTAACATACACTTTTACAGCTGTAGCAGGCACATTGCGATTTGTTTACTGCAATAAATAACAGGATAAAGGGATTGCCTTTTTATACAATTAAAAGAATTTAGAATGTATATAATTTTTTTAACAATTTTGAAGAAGTTATTTATTAATAACTTATAATAATAAAAATAGAGTTTAGTCATGCATCAGACTAAGAAAACGTGTTTAAATGTAAAGACAGTTTAAGCAATTATTTATTGACATTTTTTAATTTTATACCTAAAAATCGATTTTCAATTTTGAAATTGCGTGACATAATCCTACACTTAAAATAAAAGTACTTTATGTTGTAATGTAACGTTTATTCATGAGCAGATTACAGAGATCACTTAATAACTAACTTCTCGTGACCATGCCCCATGCTTATATCACTATGCATTGTGGGTCATTAAGGCATTGCCAAGTCTTACAATTTTACATACAAATGTACATATAAATGATGTCACATTTATTATAACACCTTTAATACAATGGCTGAATAAAACTTAGTTTTATGCTGTCGTTATTTAAATTATTATTGAATACAACCTGTTTTTCAGGCAAACAAAAGGTGTTATAGGTGTTGAGAAAAAAATTGTTTTTTTATTATATCATAAAATATGTTAATTAAGACGAAAATTTAACTATTTGTTCGTTTAAAGATTCTTACCAGGAACAAAATTGATATTACAAAACTTACCATTAAAATATCTTCATAAAAAATGTTCAAATAAATCACCATTGTTTTGAATAGATAACTAAGCATGACTTTGATGGATTTTTTATTTTATTAACATAAAAGCACCAATCAGTTAAATACAGTGTAGATGGGCACAATTTGCGATTTCGTTTTTATTATTAAAACACTGGTTAGAAATGCATCTAATAACTGACGTAAATTTGCATAATTTTCTTTATCAAGATATTCGTCACTGACATTTAAAAAGGTGTATTATTTTACAGTCTTGTTTTTATGTATCTGTTTCAAAAGTTAAAATAAACACGTACAATTCTACTCTACTACGGAAACGTTTATTTAGTTAAAAACACCTACTCGATGATATTTATAATATTTGAAAGCATGTGCATAGTCAACTTGTCATTATTTAAAAAAACAAATTTTTAGTATTCATATTGCTTTTAATTACTGAAGTGTTTGGGTTTGATTTACCCATACATTATTGTACATATTATTTAGTAAACAGTTCTTAATTTATTTTATCACAAATAAATCAAGTTAGTAATTATAAAATTTGAAGCATGCGGATATAATATAAATGTTAAAAGGAATTAAGTTTCCACGTAGGATTTATAACTTAATCAAATAAGTTTGTAAACAATTTTCTAAAAAGTATCATATTTCAAATGCGTTAAAAATATTGCTCTAGATTAATTTTGATAATAAAGGGGTAGTTAATTGTTAGGCATTATTACATGCAATTAAGTATTTTTTTATAGTGTAAAAAGTTAAGTTAATTATAGGAATTTATTGATAAAGAATAACAAGGAACGTTGTTGTAATACCGGAAAAAAATACTAAATTTGGATAAAAATAAAAATAAATAACATATATTTAATTTTAAGTTTTCCAAAACAGGAAATGCAATTTTAAGATAGTAGTCTAAAAACAATATAATTCGCCTTAGTAACAAAATTATCTAAGTGCATTGGTGGATTATCTACAAATAAAAAAGCAACATAAGAAGAACCTTCGCTATTGTTATGGTAACGAGAAAGAAAATAAACATGAGAAAAAGGAGTTTTTAACAGACCCCAGAAAATTAAGATAAAAGAGCCGTAAAAAGAAGTGAATAAAGTGGTAAAAGGTGCCTAATTACACAGGGAAACCAATAATAGTAATTGGCGAACATAAATATTGTTGAAAGAAAATTGTTTGTTAATCAGTTAAAGAAGTATAATAAAACTTCAAGAACTTAATCTGATAAGATATTATTAGTCATACAAATTTAAATATTCCATCAAATATACATTAATAATTTAAAATAAAAAAATGACAAACAAAAATGCATCATAATACACATAATAGCTAAACAAAAGCATAAATATAAATACATACATACATAAGTAAAAAAAAGATTAATATTTTGCATTTTGCATTTAATTATCTTTGCAAGCTTATTTGGCATGGAATGAACAAGTTTTCTTGTTAAATTGGGAGAAATCCATTCCCATTCTTCTAAAATTATACGTCTTAACTGTTTTACTGGTAATATTGTGTTTCCCGATATGTTTTACCAATTTGAACCACAGATTTTCGATTAGATTTAGGTTAGATGATTGGGGCACAGATGGTAAAATATGAGCGATGTTAAAAGCGATCCACTGACAAACTACATATGCCATATGTTTAGGATCATTGTCCTGTTGAAAATAAAAATTTCGTCCGAGGTTTAACTTTTCTGCACTTGTATGGACATTATCCTTTAAAATATTTAAGTATAAAATTTTAGCCATAGTAGTTTCTATAAATACAAGCTTTCCAACCCCAGAAACTGCCATGCATCCCCATTCCATAACATTTCTGCCACCATGTTTCACAGTTGACTGTAGATGTTTTGGGTCCAATTCAGTATTAGTTTTTTTCCAAACTTTATATTTGCCATCTGAATGGAATAGATTAAATTTACTTTAATCTGAGAACATCACTGTATCCCAAAATTCAAGATTTTCCGTTATATAGTATTCTGCAAAGTCTTTTCTTTTATTCGTGTTGCTAATATACAGTTTATTTTCTTGCTATTCTGGACTTATAGCCAGCCCGTACAAGGACTTTGTGAACTGTAATAGGATGGAATTCTTTATGAGAGGTTTGTCTTAACTCTGCGGTTATTTCAGATGCCATAGTTTGTGGATTCTTTTTAATTGTATTAACTATGTGACGTTGTTCTCTTTGAGATAGCTTGTGAGGATGACCATTTCTTTGATAATTTTCTAACGTTTCTTGGTCATTAAACCGTTTAACAAGCTTCTAACAGTATAACGACTTTTATTAACATTTTTTGCTATTTAAGAATATAATTTGTTCTATTTATGTAGAGTTAATATAATTTGACGCTCTGAAACTATAGTTTCTCGCACTTTACCAATTTTGATCACTTTATATCAGAAGTTCTTACTCGACTGTTTCTGTAATTATCATCAATCATTGTACTATGAATAGGTACTTTCCCTATATTCATATAAATTACAGGAAAGTCCCTTCTTTATGAGTTAATTTAATTTTTCAAATAACTGTGCCAATACTTTTGTTTAGCTATATGTGTATTATGATGCATTTTTGTTTGTCATTATTTTATTTTAAATTATTAATGTATATTTGATGGAATATTTAAATTTGTAAAACTAATATCTTATCTGATTAAATTCTTGAAGTTTTATTATGCTTCTTTAACTAATTAGCAAACTGTATTTAAACCTTTCTAAAACAAAATAGTGCAATTTCCGGAAGATATTTTAAAAACTTGATAAATAGAACAAATTTATTAAAGACTGCTATTTTCAATTTAAGCATTTAAATTAAAATCTGTTAAACGTCAATTTTATATTTTAAACTGGATAATAATTCAGTATTGTTGAAACAAAATTAAATTTGAAATATTATTTAAACATAATTTAAAAATTAATTTATTACTTCATTAATCCATTTAAATTAAAACTTTAATAAATGCCATTATTTGATCCTATTAATTTGATTTTCTTTTACTTGTGTGTGTTTAAATTTTTAACAAACGAGGTCTCATATTGTGCTAACAATTATAGGTAATAAATAACGGCATAAAGTTTAAAAGCTATATCCATAGCAATTGTATGGTGCAAACCCAAAAGCGGGGCAACGCAAATATAAAAGTATATGACAATTATAAGACAAGCAATGTAGTCAAAAACAACAACATTTTTATGACAAACCAATGTGGGACAACGCAAACAAAGAAAAACACAACAATATTTTATATAAATTTATATAATTAAAATTTTATATACTTACAATTTGCCAGGCCGTCAAACAAGGTGTGCAAAGTAGATGTCCACAAGGTTCGATACGTACATCTTTATCATTTTCTGCACATATTTTACACAATTGAAATGTACTACCCATTTCACAATACAATTCATATTGCTCTTGTGTTACGGCTATATGATCTTCAGGTGTTGGTTGTACAGCCCATGAAAGATCTGGATTGACTGAGCGTCCATCAGGATATAGATAGCTAAAATTCTAAGATCAAACTGTGGCATTTTAACAAAAATAAAAATTTACAATCCTTCCCGGTATCCATCTAGTAAAGCTTGAATCAGACTTTTATTTTGTGGTATGGTTTGCAGAATTTCACCATCAGACGTTACATAACCTATTGCCCATTGACCTAATCTTGTACATGATAACCGAAAGACGTAACTTCCAGCTTTGTTTATATATTTTTGAAGACGGGCTTTCACTTCGTCGTATGTTAAAAAAGCCACATAACCAGGATGCGTAACAGCCAATATTTGCCAGTTTCGTAAAAGTGTTGCCCATGGTTGAAATAATCTGAAGAAATTAAAATTAATTATTTGTCAGTCCTGAAAGTAAATTATCAATTTACCTTGTGAAAACGTCAAATTCAAAATTTGATATGTAATCATTACAGGTGAGATCTATCGTTGACTTTAACGCCATTGCTTCTAATCCTGAATTAATTGGATGAACCTGATTTAATTCTTGTCTAAATAATTTCCAAGGGACTAAAGTACTGTAACAAAATAATTGCTTTAGTTTTTAATTTTATATTGCATTATTAAATTAAAGATACACTTTTTTAACATGTTCGCTATTGTCTTCCATAAACTGATATATCTTTGCGAAATAATACACAAAAATACTAATATGAGTATATTTGCTGTAAACTTCATTGAAAAATTATACAGCAACTTAATTTCTATCAGCATCCCATATATGGGCCACTTAATATCGAATGTGTTCTTAAAATTATAAAACATTACAGCTTTGAACTTCCTAAAAGTATTTTTAACTATTTTCCTTATCCTAAATTAAAAGTAAAATAGATTCAGTAAAATAAAATAATTTTTATTCTATAAATTGTAAGCTTAATTTATTTAACAATAATTTGTATAAATAACATATTTTTATTGTCTGTTACCCTATGCGAAATATAGGTAAAAGAGAAAGTATTATTTTCGACCTAAATTTTCGATGTCAAAATTTTAGTCGAAATACAGGTTTTCGGGTTTGCTGAGTATGAAAATCATGTTTTTAGAATCGGTCTGTATGTATGTGTCTGTGTGCGAACACGATATCTCAAAAACGAAACTCATACATAAGCAAAATATTATATTTGTTTGTATCCATCAAGCACTATAACAATTTGATTAAAATCAGATAACCAGACGTGCCACTTTACTCTTTGATTTTTAGCAATTTTCTTGGAATCGGCTATAACGATTCTTTCTAAACTTATTCTATTTATAGCCATTTAATGCCCTTTCATATAACTTAGGGGGTTTCTCAGAAAATTGTACGTAAATCAAGTAACCGGTAGTACTTTACCATTAATTCTGAATAAAATAACTAAACTAAAAGTTCTAGTTAAATGAAAATTTATATTTGAAGTTATAACTACCTTTATATGCAAAATTTAGAATTTGGTTAAAATCAAATAACCGGAAGTACCACTTTATTTCTGTCATTTTTAGATATTTTCCGAATTTTCGTTTTTTGCGATTTTCTTGAAATGGTTCAGACGATTTTTTAAAACTTAGTAAATTTCTTGGTTACTTCATTCTGTTTTATATTAATCAAACTGTATCTCTAATAAATTTTCGAAAATCGTGTAACCGGAAGTACTTAGTGTATTAATTGCGAACAACATATCTCAAAAACTAAATATGATATATGAATTAAATTGTATATTTAAGTTTTTTACCTTCTGCACATGAGACGTCAAGAATTTAAGTAAAATCGAATGACCGGAAGTGCCACTTTATTCTTGCGATTTTTAAGTTTTTTTGCGATTTTCTCAAAAACAGCTATAACTTTTATTTTTAAATGTGTTACGGTTATTATGTACTTAACGTCCCTTTACGTGCACTATGGGTAAACTCTATACAATATATGCTTTTTTATAGGAAACCTTTAACTTTAGATGACCTACTCCAAGAAGTGGAAAATAGTGAGCAAATAGCCGAACCTCCAGATGATATAGTACAGCGTCCCTACTCATACATACGTAATTTATTATGTAAATATGTACCACTTTCTTCCAAAATATGTACTTTTTATGTACTAGGAAGTTTCAAAAATTATCGCTTTCCTATATATTTTCTAAAAATATTTACAGGTACATCATTTTTACTTATGAAATATATCGCATATTAGCAATTACTTTGTTAAAATAAATTGATTTTAACAAAAACATAGGATTAAGCTCTTTTAGTTTTTGTTTACTATTTTGGTGTAATTATATATT
>JAHWXV010275461.1:0-11370 GCA_024586415.1 Phrixothrix hirtus | reverse complement strand
AATAAAAACTTTAAGAGGATTATAAAGTCAGGTGCTTAATATAATCAACACGAAACGAAAATGCCGAATGCTACGGAAGCGGTAAATTTAAAATTTTTGCCAACAGCGCCTGGTTGAATAACTAAATTCAGTGAACGACCTTGGCCATATAAGTTAGCCTAGCCTGGTTAATTCGAAGGGTACTTGAGAATAGCAGAAAGGAAATTCGTTCGTATTTTAATACTACGTTTTAAATCGAATACGAAACAATACGAGTGATCTCAAGAATAGCTCTCCTGGTGCATACTGGTAGTATCACATACAGTGAATTGTTCAATTGAACGTAACAAACAATAATTCAAGTATTCAGTAGTATCCATGACTATCATTTTTACTGCTCATCATATATAGAGGGTTAAAATTATCCTCTGAAAACTTTAAAATTGCCAGAATTATTTTTCATTTTAAAATAATTGTTTTGAAAACAATATACGGTGGCAATCTTTAAAATTTAGACAACCAATTACAAATTTTTTACTTATTACAGGCAGCCAATTAAAAATAAGTAAATTAATTTTAAGATTTTGTTCATAATATCCTCTCAATAAGATTATTCGTAGGAAATATTCGCCAACATTTTGATTCAGAAATTATCCAATACCTTTAATTATATGAGCTGTTGGTTATCTACTACGCAAGACTGCTATAAATACATAATTGCATTTATTATTTGCTATTTAATGTGTTTACTGATTAAAATCACATAACGGGACAATTACGTGTCCGAGCTAATCTATTTGGTAAATAAAACAATATTTTTAAATTCTAATATTTATGAAGTCCTTGGGCCTACCCTCTAACAGAATTACGAAAAATGTGTTGTTACGGCTTTTCCAAGTCGTACCGTTTATTTTTTCTAACGGTCAATTTTAAAGATAGTTTAGTATCATTTTGCAGTAATTTGCTTATATTTTATTTGTTACTTAATTGTATAAAGTAATTTTTAATTTATTTTTTTGGTAATAAAATTTTTGTTTTAATTAGTACCTTCATATTAATATTACCAACGATAGTTCTTTTTGAAGTTTATTTTAATTTTGTATTGTTTCATATTTATCGGGAAACAGAGAGCAGCTCAAGCCTAATTTTTATATTCTTTATCAAGTTAATTTGGAACTGCGCGGTACAAGGTTTTGTTCGTGATCACCCGCCGGATTTGCTTTTGAGAAGGCGATTGTATTCTTGACATTTAGTCCTTTAATATTTAAATTGTGAATTTTAACTTTTATTTAATGTTACTAGTTGGCTTGCAGCATTTAGTTTAACAACAATAGAGTTTATCGTTATTATTACTTTCTCTTACGTATATGAAATATAGTATAGGGAAAGTCATGTTTCGGTCCAAATTTTCAATGTCCAGTTTTTAACGGAAATACACGTTTTCAGGCCCCCGAGTCCGGAAAACATGTTTTTAGAAATTGGTCTGTGTGTGTGTGTGTGTGTGTGTGTGTGTGTGTGTGTGTGTGTGTGTGTGTGTATGTGTGTGCGTGTGCGTGTATGCGTGTGTGTGCGTGTGTGTGCGCGCGTGTGTGTGTGTGTGTGTGCGTGCCAGCGTGCGTGCGTGCGCTTGTGAGCGCGTGAGCGCGTGTGCGTGCGTGCGTGGGTGCGCGCGTGCATGCGTGCGTGTGTGGGTGTGTGTGTGTGTATACGTATGTGTTTGGGTGTGTTTGTGTGTGGTATGTGATCAAGATATCTCTAAAACTAAACGTCGTCGAAAAGTAAAATTTTAGGTACAAGTTTATTACCGCCTTAGCACTTCCGTGTAGGAATTTCGTTAAAATGGAATGACGGGAAGTCCCACTTTATTCTTGTGATTTTTAGGAGGAATCTTATTCTTTATATTATTTATGTTATCTAAGATATTTACCATATTTTGCAATAATTTTCTTTGCCTTTATTTAAAAAAAATAAACTTTGTTCATAGTAACAGTTGTCATTTAGCTAACGTGGACATTTTTAAACGCCTGTCCATATTTCATCGACAGTGGTGTATTAGTGCGTACATTGTAAAAGTTGGTAAGTAGCATGTAGTTTGTTATCACATAAATGATTTTATCTGAAATACTTTATTTTATAAGTGATAGTTTAATTACTTTATGGAAATCAACGAGGTAATGTATATTTTTATTAATTAATTATTAAAATGTTGAAATATGAATTAATTTTTAGAAAACAATAACAAAACAACGCAAACCTCAATTTTTTGATGAAAACTTAATAAGTAACAGTTCTACAAACCATTTAAGGGTAATAACAAATCAAAATACATTGTTAATATATGTATTTTCGAATGCTAATGTCAAACGCACTTAAATGTGATTTATTTAAAATAAATAAAAAACATACAATTATGAATAATAACTGTGAAAGTTTCCATAAATATTTAAAAAACATACAGACAGAAAACATTTCATAATTTAAAATTTCTCGCAAGCAAGCAAAGGCACCCGTATCCTGGTTAAATCAAATTGTTCTGTAGTATTTTCAGCTCAAAAGTGTAAGTTATAATACAAGTATTGTAAGCTCTGATTGGCTGTTTAGGGCCAAAATTTTTAATTACCGTTTGTAAATATGCGATGACGGACATTCCGGGCCTGTGAAACAGACGTTGATGTCACAATTTGTGGCTTGCTTTGTCATACAAAACAACAAATGTTGTGGTTGTGGTAATTGACCGAAATTGAATATGTAATTTCTTCATTTATGAATTTTTATTGAACAACCTGCTACATTATAAAGGTTTATATAGGTATATAAAATCGATTATTTTATGAAAGGAATAGCCGGTGCTGCAGCTATGCATTGGGGATAGAGTGGTAACAATTTTAAAAATCTATAGAATCTATTACAGAAGTACCAGATGTTAACCATGGAAATTTGCTAAAGTTTATATACCTACCTATATTTAATGTTTTAATTATTTTAAATTTAAAAATTGATGCTGTTTTAACTTAGAGCATTATAATACGTTATATTCAAGTTCACAAAATCATAATTTAAGTGTGAATAATTAATTTTATGAACATGGAAAGACTCGTGTAATTTAAAATACTTACAGAAACTCTTCCAAAATAATTAAATAGTCTTAAAATCATAATTTAATTTTAAATAAGTAACGTTATATATAGGGAAAAATTCGTGTAATTTAAAATGTATTACAGGAAATTTTCCAAAATACTAAAAATAGGCACTTAGAAAGTTAAGAATAAAAAAGTAAATATCTTGTAATTTAGCGTATAACTAACCGTGTAGTCATAAAAGCATTAAACAGAAAGTCGTAACCATTTAAAAGATATATGAAGACAGTTTCCAAAAAAAGGGTTGAGCATATCCACTACGAGGAAGTTTAAAAAACTGTCTTAGGCAAGATCTGATTGGTTTAATGTCAAAAAAATGCTTACAAACTATTAGCCAGCAATAAATTTGCCAGGAAGTTACCACGAGAATATAAGCACGACATGGAACAATTTTCGTTTGTTTTGTACTAGGGTTGCGCGAACGTACGTGCTACGCACCGCATAGCCAGTGCGTGTTAAGGTAACATTCACTCTTCATTTACATGGCTAGACCAGAATGAAGCAATATCCACCTCAGACCGACTAATAGAGATGGCATAGATGGCAAGTCCTCCGAGACCCTAATTAATATTCGAGCCAGTATTTGGGTTGTACCTATCCAAAGATACAATTCAAGAAAACATCGTCAATATTCAGAAGATATAGTAAGGGACCAGTATCCAAAACTGTAGGTTCCAAGTTATCTCCAAGTGGTGATAAAAATCGAAGAAGATACATATTAATAAGGTGAAACTTCTGTTTAATGCAAAAAGGAGTCACGCAGTGAAATAAATTAATCGTTACAGTAAATTTTAAATAATTTATATAAAACATTCACTGGGTTGCCTAAACAAGAAGTTTACTTAATAAAGATTGTTTAACGTAAACTCACTCGAAATAATAAACCAGTATTTATGAGGGTCTAGGGTAAAGTCCTAGCAATAAAATTAGGTCACCGTTCATTTATTTGACAATGTGGTTTCTTTTCAATATTGTTATATTTTGGTAATGCTTGAAAATTAACCTATAGTTATTCTGAATGTTTCTTAGGGCTTAGCAAATAACCGTTAGTTTATAATTCTTTTGTCAATTTATAAATTGCTATAATTGCATTTTTAAATGCAATAAAACTCATTTATGTGATCTTTTAATATTTATTGTAAATTCTTATAAATCCTTCAGAATAACAGGTATTCATCTGAAAAGATAAATCACCACGTTCAAAATTAGAGTAGCTTACATAAAAGCAACTGAAATAATAGTGCACAATTAAGTGCATTGTTAAAATTACTTGGGGTTCGTCACAGTAGGTGATCTTTTAAGGGTGTAGATAACATTTACCTCTCAATTTATTTACTCTACACCTAAATATCGTAAAAATCAGGCTATTAAATTAATCAGCACCCTATTGTAAAATCACGATGCATTATAAAAGTAATGTTACCGACGAACATCAACAAACAAACAAATTTAGAATACAATAAATTATTTTAGTTTAAACTCTAATACCATGTTCCACTATGGAACGCACCGGCTCTGGGCGATTTCTGCTCGAATTCAAGATGCGCTTATTTGGAACCGTTTCCAACTTCGTCCGAGTGTAGTTATTTTGGAAATCGCATTCCTGCTGATCCCGTGTTCGATCACATAATTAAATAATATTTTTCGATTATGTATTCTATGGTCCGATGCTATACGAACATAACCTCAATGTAGATAGCAGCGTAACCTTATAATTTATAAAACAAAGTTTATTTCATTTAGGCAGCACATTAGTTTAAGAATACAAAATTTATTAGATAATTATAATATTAATGTATTTTCAGAGTTAAAAAGAATTTAGTATTATTAAATTTGCCAATTAATTGCTTCATTATATTTTCTTGAATTTCAAAACGCAAGTTCGATTTAAACTGTAACAATAAATATTATGAATTAAATTATAAAATTATAAATATCTATCTGTTGTTCTGAAAGTTGGGAAGACACATATAAATAATTTTTAATTTCTGGCAATTCCACAATTTTCGATATAAATCTCGCAAGTTAAATTAATTCCTTGTCATCCTCACTACTTTCAGAAGAATTTGAAATTTCTAAAGCACATGCTATAATATCTTCAATTGTTCAAACCACAGAACAAAGGCTCAAACTTCCGAGTAGATTCATCACGGCGGGAAATGAACTGAAACGCGTGACTCTCAATTATTGGTATCCCTAAATAGAAGTGGAACGCGAAATTGCGTGTGAGTTCGCAAAAAAATCTCCCCAGCGCGCGAAGCGGAAGTCGCTATAAAACTGAATTTTAATTGTCAATTATAAATTTACTTATGCATGATGTCTATGGTAAAGTAATTATCTGTATATAATATTCATTTCTATTTTCATGATAACCAATTTATATGTTCGGTTGCCTAAAATATTCTCATAATCCTTTATTGATGGCATTATACGAGGGCGATCTGATTAGTGAGATGACTAGCATAGAAATGGCGCCATAATCTACGCACGCGTGTCATTTATCAAATCTATCGTATGTTTTAAGGCAGCCCTTAAAGTTTCAGTCAAATACATTGCGTTCTTTCTCTGTTACAGTTTTTTAAAGTAAACGTCTTGTGTTGTTTTGTGAATATGGACAAAAGAGAATTTAGTGCTGTGACTAAACGTTTCCATATCGCCGGGAAAAGACCCAAAGACATTAAAGAAGAGTTAGATAATGTTCACGGCGAATCTGCACCGTCATTTAAGACAGTTTGTTTCTGGGAGAATGAATTTAAACGTAGCCGTACTAGCACCGAAGATGAAACAAGATCAGAACGTCCGAAAGAGGCTACCACTGACGAAATGATCACCAAAGTTCATAATCTTGTTTTAAATGAACGCCGATTAAAAGTGCGTGTGATAGCAGACACTTTAGAGGTATCTAAAGAATGTGTTAGTTATATCATACATGAATACTTGAGCATAAGAAAGCTGTCAACAAGATATGTGCCATGTCTGCTAACTGTGAACCACAAACGAATACGCCTAATAACTTCTTAGTACTGTTTGACCCGATTTATTACCGTTGACGAAACGTGGATACACCACTATACACCTGAAACAAAAATTCAATACAAATAATGGGTATAAGCCGGTTGCAGTACACCGAAGAAAGCAAAAAAGGTTCCATGGGCTAACAAGGCTAGGGTCACCGTATTTTGGGATGTTCGTGGTGTTATCTTTATAGATTATCTGCAAAAGGCCAAAACAATCACAAGCGAGTATTGCGCGTCGTTATTAGACCAGCTGATTGAAAAATTAAAGGAAAATGACCGCATTTGGCAAGAAAGAAAGTAGTTTCATTATGACAATGCACCTGCTCATTCATCGAACATTGCCACGGCAAAATTAGTTGAATTACTATTCGAAATACTTCGTCATCTTACAACCCAGATTTAGCTCCATCTGACTTTCTTTTTGCCAAACTTGAAAAAATGGCTAGGTGGAAAGAGATTTTTCTCTAATGGGGAAGTGATTGTAGAAATAAACGATTATTTTGAGGCGGTTGATTCGTCCTATTAAAGTGAAGGCATTAAACGACTTGAACATCGTTGGAACAAGTGCATCGAGTTAAAAGGGAACTATGTCTAAAAATAAATGTAAAAAAACTTGAATAAAGTACTTTCTTTTGTATTGTTTATTTTCGTTTTCAGACCACCCTCGTATATATGCAGATTGTGTTTAAAGTGGTGTATTTATTAATGATTTAAGTAAACAAGAGAAAATGGTGTATTATTTTATATTGATTTTAATCATCTATAGTTGATGTATTTTGAAAACAAAGTTTTTTTATGTAAATTTGACCTTTTTATGCATAGGTATATTATTGTAAATGTTGAATATATAACATCATATTGACGGCTGTCATTCACAGTGAATGGTATTACTAGCATCAAAATCTGACAGTTAAATTAATATAATATGCTACCGTGAAAAGCGTATTTTTTAATGTTTACGTAAAATATGTAAAATCCATTAAGTGCGATCAATAATTACTGTATTATGTTGATTGAAAGGTTACATTATCGAAGTAGAATAGAAAATTAAGCTGGCGGTGAATATAAAATGAACCTTAAAAGCCTAAATTGCGCCTACGCTTTTATTTATAGCTGATAAAAATTAATTTAGGTTTACACTTATAGCGAAGTAAAATAGTTTATACTCATTTTCGAATCTACTTATAATGTGATCTACCATTTGTGTCCTTTACTATTTACGTATCCATTAAATTACGCAAAAAATTATACTGGCTATGTATTGTACAAAACACATTTTCATGTATAGCGTAGTCAAATTTCTATGCCATTAATTGGGTATCTTTGCTATTACTGGATATGGATAAAAACGAATTAAGCACATATTGTTTCTTGTTGTAGTTATTCCATTACTAACAAAAATCAGCTATTTCGTTGCTTATCTCTGCAGCCTGCAAAAAATAACTGTAGACAGCTTTTGTCATAGATTTTAGTATTATTAAAAAGTTTTTTATAGTAATGCTTGTATTATTATGAACTTTTATTCTTTTTTAAATGCAAGCTATAGTCGACCACGACTTTAAAAGGTGGCCTTTCTGCGTGGTGTCCAAAAACATATAGTGTATTGCAATTATTTAAAATAATATTTTCAGTTTAATAATTTCTATTTATTAAAACGCAATAAACTTCAACAAAGTAATGTCGACAAATATTAAAAACAATTTACATACGTTGTTCAAAGTTTTCCCATTGTCGACGATGTATGTACTTATATATTACAT
This sequence comes from Phrixothrix hirtus, assembly GCA_024586415.1. Taxonomy (NCBI): domain Eukaryota; kingdom Metazoa; phylum Arthropoda; class Insecta; order Coleoptera; family Phengodidae; genus Phrixothrix; species Phrixothrix hirtus. Next base: position 3,477 of record JAHWXV010275461.1, on the reverse strand, counting down.
CTTTTCCTTAACGATCTTATAGCATTAAACTTTTGTAACGGTTAAATTTCTTCAAAAGTTTTTTGCATATTTGCTTTTAGCCCTTCTCCCGTTTTACTTTAATATTTGTAATTGCAGTTTTTAACAAAACCCCGCAAAAATAAATTTAATTAATTAAATCCAGATTTATGACTGAGGCTTCAAGATGCGGATATAAGTGTTTGTTCTGTTGTCTAGTAGTTATAAAAATGCTTATTTAAATAATTTCGAACAATAACCACATTATGAGTAGCAGTATTGTCTTGTTGAAAAATTACTTTTATATTTTTCAGCGGGAAATCATCTAGATGACTTTACGAGCTTGTTCTAATATTCAGTAAGGACATTTCTAAATAACGTATGTTTGATATCAAGGTCAACAGAGCAGCAAAACATTAACATTTAGGTTGGTAAGAAAAAATATCCCTATTCCTCTACAGCTGTGGATGTCAAATGCTGCGCCCGTTAATTTGTTTATTCTTCAATTTTAAATCCGAAATTAGTGATTATATTAAATAATAATAACAATAAAATTATTAAAAGTCTTATTAATTTAATGACTACAGTATTGATGAACAGCAATAGTATACATTTGGTTATCTATAGTATCACCCTAGACAAATTTGAACATACTCTACATAAAATATTAAACTATTCCGTTTTAGGCAACACCACACGTTAAACATAAAGTTTGTCTTGGGCATTCCTAGATACGGTTAAACATTTTCGTACAAAAACAATTATTTTGTATTTTGCAATCGCACACTTGAGACATACGCTTTGTCACTAAAATTTTTAAATTCAAGAACAACTGATAAAACTTGCGTCTTCTGGTTAAACCATCAATTCCCAAGCACTACTTCTTACAATGATATTTATTATTTGTATTTATAATGTTTAAAGTTTTTTGCTACCCACCAACATCTCTTGCGATGGCTCCTAAGGATGTTCCATAGTTTGCTTCTACAGTTACTACAGCGAAGATAGCTGCTTGGCCAGCTGTATTATTCAGTGGCGGACTGGACAGGGTAGTTATCGAAAGAATTTGGCCAATCCTTTGGATACTAAAATAGCGCTCTGCGTTTAATTGACATTTAGAAAATGAAATAGCTGTTTTAAAATTAAAATATAGATAAATTCTCCACCACGGCCGTTTCTAAAGATGCTCAATCGTAAATAAGTGTTGAAATACAAACATACTATGTAAATGCATAAAATTACATACAAATATCTGGAACGCAAGGTTTATAATCTGGAAGTGATTCTGTTTAGTATTTAAGTGAAACCAAATTGTTTTGTATCACGCATATAGTGATATCTCTCGGAAATAAGTCGAAGGAATGTTTCGCTACACACTTCACAGAGAGCCAAAATTGAATTATTCATCAGCGGCTAGTTACATGAAATAGTTAAATTGATTCATAAGGAAGTGGATGAAGCGGTTTGAAGCTGTAAAATTGCCGAAGACTTTAATAATAAGGAGGAAACAAATGGGATAAGTAAAAAAAGTAGCACAATATCATCTGTAAAATGTTTGAACGAAATCCTTTTCTAACAGCGCCTTAGATCCAGGAAACGCTTTTAAATAAGATAAAAGTTGGTTATGAGTTTCTAAATAGAAAGGCTAGACTTTTCAAGGCTATTTAATGCTATGACGGATCATCAAACTTCAGCTCTAGATCTGTGGCTGTGGATGCTCCTTTTATTTAGGATTTGAGTATTTATATCTTTCCATGGAGAACTTAAACGTCAAAAAATGTTACAAATTTAACAAAATGCTCTACTGAAATTTGCTTAATGCCGTTTTTATGAGGGGAGTGCCGCATGAAGTATATTTATACGGTTTTTCATTATACTTAATATTTTTGTATCATCGTGTTAAAATGCAGTATTTGTATTTATTGTAAATTTATCAACTCCATATAGTTTATTAATGTTGAATTATTTGTATTACATACTATTTATTCATATTGCAACAAAATTAGAAATAATAACAATTTTGCATAGGTTCCATTTAACTAAAATGAATAATGTATTTATGATGGACTTATTACTGTGTCATAGCTATCAGTTATTTCATTGGAACTTATTACATCAACATTATAACTAATTTTATTGTGTACAATTCTAGCTTTTTCCAGAATTCTCCTTAGCTTAAATTCCTTTTTTTGGTTTTGCTAAGAATCTTGTCTTATTATGTAGCAGTTTTAAATAAATAGAAATATAAATGTTTATTATTAGTCTACTGTAAAATAAATACCCAAGTTTAATAAGTGTAAATAAATAATTTATAATTCAGTGAATATAAATAAAGATTTTTAAAAAATTAACTAGTTTCGTTACATTGGTGTTAAATATGTGTAAGTTATCCAAAGTGTGGCCGCATAAATTATTAATAAATTGAAAGCTAATATTAATTGATTCTGTATCTCAGTGGCAAGAAACGTCGATAGAAATATGGAATCGGTAATAGAAATGCTGTAAAAGATGCAGGACAAGATGGATTCAGACAAAGAGGAAATTACAAACAAAATGGTATCGATTAATGCAAAACAAAATAAACTACAAGATGAAATTAAATCATGCAAAACTACATTAAAAGAAGAACTTAAATTAAGTCAGGCTAAATCACAATACATCATTGGCCGTTTATTATAAACAATTCGTGGCAGGTACAACATTGAATAGATCGACTAATGAAAAAAACGCGACTGTCCTAATTTTGTATTTACATGGGGATGTTTTATAGATTTTACAAACCATACCAGACGATCTGCAGAATAATTTCGAATATCTTGTGTCAAGACTCGAAATATGATATGATCATATAGATCTGCAACAGGGTTACTGTGCTTAGTTACGAAATTTAGTGCAGAAAATTGAAGAAAATTCCCAGGAACTGTAACACTCTGTGTGTTACATTTAGTTGAATTATATTAAAGGACAAAATCAAGAATTTATTAATTTCACTTTTAAAAATTTTCCTTTATAATTTTAACTTTAATTTAACAGTAGCAACGCTGTGATTATATTTCTACAACCATTATTATTTCTTTTTAGGTAATAACGTCAAAATTTAGTTTTCATTTCTTTAATTCATATAACGTATGTTAAATATTAAAAATAGAGTGCCTGTTTCGAACTAATTGTTACCCATAGCATGGCTAGCGGGGGGAATATAGAAGCGAGACAGTGCAAGAACAGTCTTCGTTGGGGCTTGCTCGCGGCAACATGTAATTCGTTACCTAAAAATTTCGTTTGTTCTCTTAAGAAATTTTATATTTTTAATTACCGAATTGATGTTGATGTTTTCTTAAGAATTTACTTACTAATGAAGTAAACCTTGGCTGGTATGTTTCGTTATCACTAGGGGGCGGAATATATGCAAAGTGCATATATATGCATTTTTTGCATATTTTGTAAATTTTATAATAAAATGCATATTTTTCACAAATTATT